>CABFOW010004024.1:0-63066 GCA_902141385.1 Timema californicum | reverse complement strand
TAGCGTGTTTTACTATTTACAAATTATATATATATTTACACTTAAGGGTACAACTATCATACATTAATATAACACGTACAATAACGGTCACCGTGTCCACGTCTCTGGTATAACACGACCAGTCCCAAACGCACTCACAGGAAGACTACTTGCTACCTGGCGATTAGCAACGGTCGCCCCAACCCCCTCTTTCCACATTCCAGTTACAGAGGTTGGTACGCTCACTGCACTCGCAAAATTGTCACTACAGCTATCCGTTACACATGCAACTAGTTGACGAAAATATTAAGAAGTATTGGTTTAAATGAAAGCCATTAGACGAGGAAACTTCAGTTGCACGGTCGACAATTAGTTGCAAATAGTTTCCACGCCGTGAAACTACATGGTTAACTATTAGCTGTTTGCACTTGAGCTGGGGCATTGTTTTAAATGTAACCTATTACACTATGCAACTAATTGGGTGCGCAGCTGAAACTTCTAGTGGGCTACTCCATCTCATTTGAGTGTCGAGTGTTATTTTATATAGATCAATAATTTATCAAATGATTTAGATATACGAAAATAATTTTTTAACAGTGTTATTACTGTCAGATTTTCAAATAACGTATAGTACAGACACTTATCAAATATTGAAGATAACATCGTATGTAAATACCGAACATCTTTCTTGTCCTGCGTCTTCTATTTTTTTTTTATAAGCAATGCAAGAAGAAATAGTACCTCATTCCTCGACTCCATTTTCTCGATATGATGTTCACCAATGTTGCAGCAACTCGTTGCACGTAATAACTTGTGCAACTGCAAGCACCGGTCAACTAGCTGTAAACTAGCTGTCAACTAGCTGTCAACTAGCTGTCAACTAGCTGTCAACTATCTGTCAACTAGCTGTAAACTAGCTGCATGCAACAAGCTGCCCCGTGTAATAGGGGACTAAGATGTGCAGCCCCTAATTCAGGGTTCCCCAACCCTATGTCCGTGGGTGCCATGGCGCCCACCAAGCCTTTTGCGTCTTCCCGACACGTTTTGATCACAGCTGAAAAGTTCTTGACTAACAATTCTAACCTGTCACTTTTCTTACAAAAATCAAGTTAGTGCTTATCTCCAGGTATACCTGTTCTCAAGAAGTTGGTGATTGAAAGCCCCCCCCCCTCTTTCCAATCCCTCCCTCTCAATCCTCTTTCTTTTCCAGCCCATTTTCAAAGTATACTTTATTACTCGGAACTATCATTCTACTCACTAATACCACGCTAATACTCCTTATTTTCCTTTGTAAATATCTTGACATGGGTCTACCAAGCTTTGTGGCCTGAATAAACACAGAATAATTTTATATTTTTAAAATTTACCTAAGCACTAAACTATTGGTGGGTAGTTAAATATTTCCTTTTGTATTAATTTTGGACTTGTTAAAATCGTAAATAACGCGGTATTTTTTTTTTATTTTAAATTTATTGACATTGACTTTTGGTTTGGTGAAAATTGTTTCAATTGTTTAAACTGGTTTTGGACTAAGTTTGTATGTGTACCATTTACGTTATTTTATATGCAAGTTAAAAAAAAATTAAGCTCAATATTTTTTAAATATGTATTTTTGTGTGTGTGTGTGTTATTTGAATGATCAATTATGTTTGGCTATAAATTTAGTTGAAAAAGTGGTTGGTGCCCACCGCACTACCGTTAGTTTTGAATTTTCTCTAAGGTACAAAAAGGTTGGGAACCTAGGCCCTGATTAAATATCGACAATTTCAACTGGAAGTGAAAATTTTTAAACGAAGTGTTGACCCTTGTGTACCCAATATTGATTTATTTGGTCCAAATATACAAATGAGGATTTTAATTATTTAAAAATAAGATTATAAAATGTAAAACTGCGGGTCAAAAAGGTTTTACGTAAGTATAGCACGAGTTTTGTTTGGATCTAATAGTGTATATTATTTTGTTTCGCATATATTACGAGTTTTGTGTAAATATTTTTAAATGGTATAGTGAGAAGGTCAGTTCAGTGTTCCGTGCCATTTATGGTATATTTGAAGGAGTTTTTAAACTTTTAGATAATTTTATATCTCTCTTTAGATGTAATTTATTGATCTTTTTAGATCATAAATGTTTGGGACCTGGTGATAAAGTTACTGTTTGCTCGTAATTGAATGTATTATCCGATGTCTAGACTAATGGGACCATAAACAACCCACAAGCGCTGAGGCTTTTCTGCGACATAACGAATCAGAACAGCTTTATGGTACTTAGTAGAAATAAGCTTTTCCTTCTTACAATGTGTTTCTCAGAAGGGAAGATGGTATCAGTTTGCTCGAACACTCTTTGTTGCAAAGAGATAGCTTCTTGAAGGAAAAAAAAACTAAACAAACTCTTCAAATGCTCAGATCTTTTTTTTTTGTTTTTGTTTAATCCCCTTCTTTTTGTACTCTCTCTAATTGACGAGATCCAATTAGGAGTCTCAGCTTAACTTGATTGAATTTTCACAAGGTGATTAAGTCAACGAAATACATAAGACAAAAGGTAAATAAAATACAGTTGAACGAATTCGAGTACCAAACAGAAAATCCTATGAACCCCATCTTCGAATCCACTTAATGTTTATAGAGACATGTGTAAGAGAAACATTTTAAAACGTTACTACTTTATTATAGACGTAAGATACTTATTCGATTAAAATCATCATAATGAACTTGAATTTAATCAAAATACTAAATCGAAGGTGTGTAAAAGATTTATTTTAGAAAACAATTTTTACTGAGCCTAAGAAAATATTCATCAAATAAAGTATACACACAAATACTTATTTTATATATTTCTTAATCAATAAGTAAAGTTAATCTATAAAATATCAAAATTGGCTATTTAAAATCCATCGTGATCAAAGTTTTTTAATCCCATCCTAATATTTGGCTATCCACGTATCTACACTTATTAGATAAGGAGGAGAAAGTATTATCTACATTAATTGTACTCTCACTTAAATTGATGGAGAAGGAAATAAGCTTTTAATAAAAAATGCCTCAGTAAGCCCAGTAAAAATTTGATCCTTGACCTACTTGTCAATGGGAAAAATAGTCTATAGATGAGACTGAGGCCTATGTATGCTTATTGATGGAGGTGTATTCAAATGTAAATATTTTTAAAATAGTATTTCTAATATATATTACAGTATTTTTTTCAAAACTTCAAAGGATCTTGATAGGTTTTTCTATATTTGCCTACTTTAGACATACTGATTGTTCCTTAACTTTAAGGTGGCTATTTTATTAATTTTATATTTTAAATTTATTTATATCTGGAGTCCATATTTACTTACTATACTGGTTCAGCTAATCACAATACGCTTGAAGCTAGTTCCTCGCCAAAAATAGCACACGTAAGACCTACGTGTACTAGTCTACAAATATGATGAATATAGTATTATATTCCTTAAAATCTATTATTTTAAAATAACATAAATATAATACTTCATTTAAGATTTCAAAATCAATTATATTACTTTTTAGATAATATACAAAATACCAATAGTCAATTTCATAGCTTTTCCTCCATTTTATTAAATCTGTGAACTACTTTTCAACAATTTTTTCTTTCTTTTTAACATTGGCTAGTTTATATATTCCCAAAAAGCTATCCGGTATCATATTAAAAAGTATCATTATTATTTTCATGTGTGATTTTCAGTAGTTATTAATACATAAAGGAATGGTATCCCGTCGTTTCCTTGTGTTGTAACTAATAGCCTGTCTTAAATCATATTATTCTGACTAGTAATAGTGAATTATTATTTTTCAATGATATGTTATTTAATTTTAACAGTTTCCAGTCACTATACAAAAATGTTGTGCTATTTTTGTCTTCAACCATGATTTTCAACACCATATTAAGAATAGCTCTTAGATTATTTAAAATATATTACTTATCTTTCCCCAGAAAGTAATACCATAGCCTAAATTTGATTCGATAAATGCGTAATACATTATTTATAAAATATAAAATACACCATTTTGTTTTAAAATACATTTTCACAACCTTAATTTCCTACTTATTATGCCTATGTATGGACGCCATTGCATATTGGTGTCAAACATTAGCCAGAGATAATTATATGTTCCGACTTTCATAAATGTTGAGCAGTTACGTGGTTTAATATTGTGTTAACAACATAATCATGTGATTTTATATAATATACCGTAGCCCCATGGCTTCTTTGGTGCTGACTGACAGCTCACAGATGACTTCTGACAGTCAACATTTAGGTATACGCCCAAATTTTGACTGTCAGAAGTGACAGCTGCTAAACACATGATTTGCAGATCATATGGTTCGGCGTAGGGATACATAATTTGGTCTGGTAACTTTTCAAATCTGTCTGTCAGCACCAAAGAAGCTATGGGGCTACTGTAGTTTATATTATTTAATATGCGGTAGCTCATATGCATTTTAGCGTTTATATCAATGTTAATTATTAATTGATTATCATGAGTTGAGTGTTGTAATATGTTAAGATCTTCCTATAACATATTTTTATCATCTTTATGAATATTTTTATGACGCATACAAAACTGTGTCATAAGAATACATAAATATGCCAAAACATTGTACTCAATTTTCCATTGTTCTTTTATGAAGTAAGTAATGTAGCGAATGGCCCAAGCATAAAGCCCTGTGGTACTCCTGTATTTTTATATCTGATTTTTCACTCTTCTGTAATAATAGTAATAATAATTTATTTAAATATCACCTTTTAATAAGCATTTGATCTTTCTTTTTTACATGAAGATACATTTGGTTGTGATTAAATGTCCGCGAGCTGTTCCTAGGGGGGTCCGTGACAGCCACCAAAATTGAACAAAATAAAAAGTTAAAATAATAATTAAAGAACAGTAGGCCTAATATTAATCAATAAAAGCTTCCCCTCCTCCTAGCCCTCCTGCGCAGTGCTACATGAAAGACAAGTATAGAAATATACTTGACATGCATTCGAGTTTTCGAGTCAAAGTGTCCAGCCCTTCAACCAAATCTTCAAGAAGTGACGGGAAAAAATGTTTCACTTGAATAAATTTTAAATTTTTCATAAGTTATAAATTATCATGTAGGCCTAACTAACCTTATTTGTTTTAATGATTAATATTAAATGTATTATTATTATTATTATAACTAGAGTTAATGTAAAAATAAAAGTATTTAAAAATACATTTGACTCGAATTTAGACTGTCAAACTCCCAGTTTTGTTTGTTTTCTAACATGAATTATTAATATGGGGGGACAAACAATACAAAGAATGGATTAGAAAGAAAATGAGGGGACCACCGATCCCGAAGAGCCTCTTGGAGGGTCCTTGACTGGTAGATGAATGGGAACCACTGCTCTAGAACATATGTGAGTGCTTTATATTAGAGTGAGTGTAGCCTAGTTAGCTAGTTTAAGTTTTAAAATTATATAAATTTAAATATCTAAATACTAATTAATACTAAACGTATAACCCTAACGGATATTAAGACATGGTGCAATTTTTTTTTATTAGTTATCGTTTAATTATTCAACACACAGATAATATAGTTATCATATCCATATGTGCGTACATATATTTATTTTTCTGTGAACCAAATAAACGAGGCAGCTTGAACTTAAATATTATTTCACCATCAGGCTTTAAATTTAAATCATATTTTACTCTCTCTGAAGAAGATATTGCATACTCCGTTTAACCTGAAAGGTATTGAGCTTGCCTTGACACTCTGACTCTATTTTATATCAGTCATATCATAGTGGGATGCTCCAAAGTAAGTTTATTTCTTTAAAGGATAGACGAAGATATACAAAGGTTGAACTCATTATTTTATATAAGATTTTTATGCCCCGTTTTATAAGTTAATATTAACCCTACATTTTTGAAACTTTTTCGTCAAGGTATATGCTATTAGGATATTATAGAGCTATTTTACTAATACGCCTAGAAAATTATTTACTAATTATGTTAAAAAAATATTAATAGTTCATTATTTTTTCTAATTTTTTTGTAGTGAAGTTTTAGCTAAGAGACTATTCAAATTTATTATCAAATAAAATGATATTTAAATTGAGAGTTTTTTTATAGGAATCACGTTAAAGAAAATGGTAGAAGTTTATTGTAGACTCACATCCGTTTCTTAGAAATCTCTTGAAACATTTATATTTCGTACCGCCTGTATTTTGTCTTTATCTGTCTTTGATATTTTCTTTCACCTTTGGAGCAAACGGAGAATTTTTTCTGTTCTTGAAATCCTCTCTTTATCAAACGATCTCAGCTTTTGTATAGTATTTTTACTCACTTTTCAGAACAACTTAATCATTACGTCAATATTTATCATAATCACTTTATTAAAAGACAACTGCAAGATGGACCTTTAGTTTCATAGTTGTTAATTCAATAAAAAATATTTTCAGCATTAACCTCCATACTATAACATTAAAAAAAAATTGGTTATGAGTTTTTATAAAAATGTACCTTCTGAGTAAACTTTCATTCATACATTTTCCCTAAATAATAGTTTTAGGCAATATATGTTGATTCTCTTAGTCTTGGTTTGTCATGTGTTGCATGTTGAAACTTAACAAAGTCTTTGGTGTGGGTTCTAATCAGTATATCCCTTATAAAATTAAAAAGACAAATAGATTGTTTATTCCTAAAACATCGTGGCAGTTTTGCTTCACCATTATAAAGATTGAACTTATCAAACTCTGAAACTGTGCTCTTGACTATCGCACAATATACGCTTCCGTCAATGAGTTTAACGCACTTTACCAAGATATAAATTAAAATATATTTTAATTTTAATAAAATTCATATTCAAATAATATACTTTGGACCCTTGTAGCTTTCAAAAATATATAATTAAATGCACTAATGAATTAATAAAATATGTTATTTTTAAACAAGTAATAAACCAACCATTGTTTGATTTAATACTAAACAACTAAAATGTAATTTATTTACTAACAAATCAAATTATATTTTGTAATCACAAAATGAAAATGCCATGTTTTCATATTTTATTTTATAAAAGCCGATGTTTTAAGGTACGTTAAAACAATTGTTGCTGGCGGAAAATACTGTCAGTCATTTTAATAATAGGTTAACAGTCCATTAAAAATACGAGACAAAGTAATCTATTGAATGTTCTAGAATGGATTTAAGGTGGGCTATGGTAGCATTGCTATTCTGTATTTCTGTTATAAATGCGTGGTTGCGTTAACACAATTTACCAACTAGTGCAGCCTAGGATAGGATATACAGCACTAAACGGCCAAAAATATTCCCAATAATTCTAGTAACTGGGTACACGGACTGACCTGTAAACAAATACTTTATTGTTTTAACTCCCCTACTCTTCCTAATATCAAACCAAAGTCCCTTTGAACTAAAAGTTGGAACATTTAAAAACTCGCGCGCGGACATGTAATCAGAAACTGGCGAACAAAATGTCTTCCCTCTATACCTTTAAAATCGGAAATGAATTAAAGTACACCTTTATATTATTGTAATTCCTTTTCTAAATTATCCCCTTCAATCCCTGACGCAATGCCCCCCTATTTATTTTTTATTTTACTTCACTTTACTTGATTATTTAATTTGTTTGGCACTTTTTGTCTAACTTTTTCTTTCATTACGCCCTTACACACTTTTCATTAAATTTTTTTTAATAAATTCTGTTCCCGGCTTCTGATTCAATTTAAATGTTTATGCGCGGTTTTTTTTTCTTAGAGAAGTAAAGAAACGAAAAAAGTAAAAGCAATTTAATTTTATATATATTTTCCTTAATATATTTTTATTGTATTATTGATTTTTTACTCAGAGTATTGTTCATTTTAAAACGGTAAAAGAAAAATATTTTTAAGTCATACAAAAAAAACTGATAAAATGTGCTTTGTCTTGTCTTATTGAGGATTTATTAAATACAAAAGTTGTGTATGGACTTTTATTTGACTATATTGTTATATGACTATAATGAATATAATATTAATAATAATAATAAATACCCCGCTTCAGTGGCCAAATGGTCATTCTCGTGTTAGACAGGCCTGCTGATGAAGGGGATAAAGGGGATTGAATCGCAAATGGGTGAATTTTACTAATTGGTCGTTCACTCTCCTTACATGCAAATTAGGGTACACCACCTCTAAAATGCACCCTTCCTTCTTCTTCTTACCCTCTTATATTAGTATTATATATGCTTATAGCACGCGTATGATGAGAGGATATTTATGTATATACAATATATTTGACTTTAAGTGTAACAAATTTATCTTGTTAGATTCCAATTTAGCATATATTATAAAACCATAATTTAGTTGGTAAAAGCTACGTATTTAGAATACCCATATTTTTTAATCTATATTACATATAGCTTTCAAAGATTTTTACCAACTGTCAGACTTGAAATGGGCTGAACACAATATGTGTAAGGCCAGGATCACGATCAACTTAACGTTAACTTAACGTTAACTTAACGTTCTTAACGTAAAGGACCTCCTCGTGTGTTTAAATGGAAGCGATCACGATGCACTTAACTTAACGTTGACTTGCAGTTAACTTAGAGTAAGTGATGTCTTGGGAGGTCTTTTACTTTACTTTACTTTACTTTACGTTACTTGAAGGGTATCACGTGATCTAGCCAGCCAATCATTATGCAAGTGACGTCAACAGGGCTATTTAGTAATTCATTTGTTGGTAATATGACCAATGTTTACTCTTTAGCGTAAGTTCCAGTGATCCGACATTGAAACAAAATAATTAAACTAAAATAGGGAACTAAATTTATCAAAAAAGTTTAATAATAGATATTTATTACATTGATTGAAAACTGTAAACATTCACAGATCATCACTTTACAAATAGTACAAAACCACAGATCATACTCGAGAATGCATATGTTTGGCTCGAGCTGTTACGTTAAGTTAAGTGAATCGTGATCACACATAAGCTAAGTTAATTTAAGTTAACGTTACATTAAGTTACGTTAAGTTGATCGTGATCCCGGCATTAGTGTGGATTGTACAGCTAAAGTTCTACCTTAGTGATCCAGTTATAGTCAGACCGGCATATAAATAACCCTTTATAGGATATTAGATAAGAAAGCAGAATAGCCAACATTGGTAAACGATCAATATATTCATTCTGTCAAATATCAGAGGTGGAGAAACATATACCTACAAATAAATATATTATTTAGATATGGTATCATTTCTGCTTTATATCCAAATTTATTTTAATTTAATGGTAATAAGCAAGGTGTATTTTAGAGTAAATGCATTCTCATTCACCGTAAGTGAGAGGGTTGTAAGCATTTTCTAAAAATAATTTACCTTTGTAGGCCCAGTCGAGATTAGAATCCTGACCTCTACATCCCTGTTTTTTTCCAGACAAGACGAGACTGGTGTGCTTGTAAATTTGCACCCTGGAAAGGGTAGGTGTTAGATTTGTCAAATACGATTCTTACTATGGTGTTCCAACCATAATACATATGAGTATGTGTGTTTCCTACGTGTTGAGTTGAAACTATGGAGAAGAATAGAAGATCATGAAATGGTGATACGAGGGTAGTAACACTCTGGTTCCCCAACCCTTCTTCCTTTCACATGCTTCGCCAGACCGTTTGGCGGGTCACGGGGCCTCGTAACAACTGCGATAGTAATCCATACTAGAAATCCCCTCCTCGCCCCGCGCATTTCTGACCTCTCTCTCTTATATCACGAATATCGAGCCCCTAACAAGTGATATGATCTTGTTTCAAGAAAGTGATAGGGCATTCTACCCGCCTCGGCGGCGTAGTTGGCTAACGCACTAGTCGTGTTGAGCTCAACCGCTGAGGACGGGGAGATCGAGGTTCGAATCTCGGTCGGGTGAACTGGGGGTGGTTTTTCCTAAACGGTTTTCCACTCCCCTTCCACGCAAATGCGGGTTCACTTCCTATAGTTAAACCTTCCCAATTCCTAATCCATTAGCGTAATTAGTACTTAAAGCGTATTACCCGAACGGATAGTAAGACGCGGTGATAAATAAAATAAAAAACAGGGCATGCTGTTAAGTTAACTATCCACCCTTAGGATCACTCAAGAATTGAAAATGGGGGAGAGGGTCTAACACAATTTGATAAAATTTCAACTTGGTCCACATTTAAAAGTTTTCACTTGGATGTAAGGAGACTGATAAGCTTGGATGGCAATGCTGTCTGAAAAAATTTGTGACCATAAAAGGAGGAGGTCGGAAGACCCACGTATCCTACTCTATCGCGTTTAAGGGAAAAATTGACTTATGATCCCTCCATACGTGTGACCAGGATACACTTGGGTGTGGTACTAGTTGCGCATTAATATGTGATGGAAGGGAATGCGAGGAGATTCCAGTGATTTTGCAGTTTTTATGTCAAAAAATGTTTTGACCAAAATAAACAAAAAAATTGCTTCAGTACAAACATAGTTTAATTTTCTTCACATAGTGACTTCATTTTTTTAAAAATATATATCAAAAGGGGTCTTGAAATATAGTGACAACTTTTTTTCTTCATTTAAAAAGTGTGTCAACTAATGACGCTATGCACATGATGGATATTCAGGAACTGTTGATATCATCATGTAATTAAAATCAAAATCTATGTTTCTCCTGGAGCAATATTTTAATTATTTTAACCAAAAAAAGGTTTAGCCAAAAAAAAAAACTGCAATAACATTAGCCTTTACTCGCGTCCCCTTCCGTTCCAAATCAAGCCTAAGTTTAAGCAGATTAAGGCGGTCATCTCAGCCGGAGAGAGCGTATCAATCGCTGTCAGGCCACATGTCTTAAGATTCAATGGTATGTGTAGTTTTCTGGAAATGCTTTTCTATTCTGTATAAGTTTATATTTCCTTTCACCCTTATCATCTTGTCATTTCAATAATAAAGGGGGTAAACAAAACTACGAAACTTCTTATTTAAGGTAAAGAGGAAATCTCACCTCTAGTTCTATAATAACTTAAAAACATCTCTCTTCAGAACATATTAAAATACGACTCTATTTGCTAGAGCAGTGGTTCTCAAACTGGGGTACAAGTACCCCTAGGGGTAAGCTGGCACCTTTAAGGGGGTACGCGAGCATCTCTCAAGGGGAAGTTGACAAAATAACAAGGGACTTATGAAAATCATTAATTATTGGCCGTTACCGTTATCTGGTTATTTTGAACCCTCTTTACCCCGTATTTGTTCTCAGCTGGACACCGATTTCTGAAAATTCTCAACCCTCTACTTGACACCTTCTACGTTATCAGTTGGTTTATTATGCCTTTGTTGACAACATCTCTCTGTGAGAGTGGTTTTTCATCAATGGTGTACCTAAAAAATAAGTACCACAGTAGGCTAAATTTGGATCATGACCTTCTCCAGGAAGTTTCAACTATACAATCAGACATCAAAAAGTTGTGCCAAGCCATGCATCCACACCCCTCTCGCCGGAAAACTTTGGGATTCATAATATATCAGCTCCAGAATTATAATTAAAAAATTTGATTTAAAATATTGTGTTTAGGTTTAATTTTTTTTGAACGAATTCGTGAATAAAATTTTAAAAACATTTTAGAGTAAAATTATATTTTTAAACTAAATATAACAATTTTCAATAAGAGATCATGATAGGTTTATGACAGTAGGATTCTCTCTAACTAGCTTTGTCACATTTGAAATATTTTGGTTACGGATATTTTTTCCTCGTAAATTATTATTATTATTATTATTATTATTAGCACCGCGTCTTACTACCCGTTAGGGTTATAAGCACTTAAGCTAATGTGCAATGGTAGGGTGATTGTGAGATGAAATGGAGTTCCTACAGTTTAACTTGGAATCCGAACCACGGTGGAGGCCTGGCATTCCCCACATTCACAAGATGTCTTGTCAGAGGTGAATCCTCGTAAATTAAATATATCAATAATTTACCAAGTGGTCATATTTTCTAAAGCCTATCATTTGGCATTTTTTTTGTACCTGGAGGTACATTAAACTTTTAGACATGGCCAAGGGGTACAATCTAATACCAGTTTGAGAACCATTGTTTTAGAGGAAGACTAGAGCGCTTTTTCATAAAGCCTAATAACATATGTCCGCAAATATGATTAAATGAATTTGAAAATGAGCTTATCTCACATTTACACACATTTTTATATAAATAAAACTAAAAATAAAGGGTTACGAAAAAAAAACTAGAGCTCTGTTAGAATCCTCCGACTTTATCTTGCCGTGAACTTTACTTTGAAATGACGCATCACTGATTAAATATTGCGTTAGAGCTGAACGTCTGCGTGGCAATTTCTCGCTTACTTAGATGGACCTCTTAACATGCGTAAGATTAATAAAATAATATATGAATATAGATAAAATAAGGCTGTGCAGTCCTAGCCGGACAGAAGAGATAACCGGCTGACAAAAAATGTATGGAAGGAAAAACACTTTGGACAGCGAATATATTATCGTGCAGGATGTATACTTACATTTAATGAATATTATATGGTTTGAATAATTTATCTGATAACAATAGGTAATTTCAGGAAATATCAAGTAGTATTAGTACTACTATATCTCATGTCCCATAAGATAAGTAATTTATTCGGAACGGATGGGAAGTAGAGCAGGGATGTTCATCCATAAGCCCCCCATCCCCCCCGAACACTTTGGAGTCGCACATTACGCTACTGACGTGTGTGACTATATATTATATATGTAAATCGTTTTTATTTAGCAACGCATCTTACTACCTATTCAGGCTACACGCATATGTACTATTTACTTAATGAACAACGGCTGAGAAATGTTGAATTTATAAGAAAGCACCCGCCTCGGTGGCGTAGTTGGCTAACGCGCTTGTTTTGTTGAGCTCGACTGCTGAGGACGGGGAGATCGAGGTTCGAATCTTGATCGGGTGGGGTTCCTAAATTGTTTTCCACTGTCCCTCCACGCAAATGCGGGTTCACTTCCTCTAATTCAACCTTCATTAATTCATATTCCTTTAGAGTAATTAGTACTCAAAGCGTATAACCCGAACGGGTAGTAAGACGCGGCGCTAAATATTATTATTATTATTATTATTATTATTATTATAAGAAAGTGTACCCACAGTGGAGGGTAAGGAGAGTGTAGAAAATGTTTAACACCATCAGTACACTTGATAGGGATTCAAACCCCAATCTCCCGGTCATCGGCATTATAGTTAAACACGAGAGTGACACACCAGACCATGCGGCCACCAGATCATGTTATGAGACTATAGTCTCAAAGTTGTCAGATACTCTGCAAATTGAAAATGTTGTAAAATAAAAGCCTCTAAGTGTTTTTGATTAGCCAATCAGAAATATGTTGTTTTAACACGTGTTTTTTCGGAGGTTTTTAAAGGTAGACAATCAGCCGTGTGTATGTGTAAATTTGTGACCTAAAGTGAGTTTATATAATATACAGTATGTTCAGAAACTCACAACCCAAACTGAAGATATAGCGTGTTTCAAACCAAAAGTAATAAAAAAATCCCTATACACTTACATACTGCAAACTATGAGAATATCATAAAATCATTTTAAAAGTTTCAGCGTATAGTGCTTGAAGAGCAAAGATGTTCAAGCATGCGTGTACAAAAAGTTGCATAAGAGTTAAGTGCGTTGCACTGCACATGTAATAATGGCAATCAGTTTTTGTGATATAGGTGCCGTTAATGATGATCCTCAGAACGTACTTGCGTTTCTAGATGGACTGGTGTGTTGCTTACTATTAACTACGTTATGTTCTGCTGCCGTGTTCCAAGATGGCGAGGTGTGTAGTGCCACTCACTTAACTCTTATGCAACCTGTTGTACACAAGTGCTTGGACATCGTTGATCTCCCTGAGCTGTATGCTTAAACTTTGAACATAATTTAATGGTAACAGCTTAGTTTTTCGTATGTAAGTAGGCCTATATGGGGATTTTTTATTACTTTTGGTTCAAACAAATTATATGTGCAGTTTGGGATATTAGTTCCCGAACACCCTTTATATACTTTCAGATCTATACAAATATATAAATATCAAGAGCTGATTGCCGATTGGGTATATTATTTTATCATCACCAGTATCTGTGAAAGTTTTATTAAACATCAAGCTCACCTAATATAGTTTTCAGTGACTTAGAGTTTGGAGTTAAGAGTCCCAGTGAGCTATACTGAGAATTTCCCGAACGGTTTCCTAAGAAAATACTCTTCTAATTTCTGCAAATTTTAACTTACACATTCTTGTTTTAGTAATGTAATCAAATGTGGATAAAATGGACCAGTGATAAGATGCAAGGAAAGTAAAATTAAACGGTGATTAAACCACAAATGGGAAAACGCCTCCAGTGATCCAGGCTGAGATTTGAATAGCGATATCATTGTCATCCTCAATACATTTTATTACGAGCCTGACGCCTTTGACCACATGATTACATGTGTATGTCTCTCATTAAAATAGATTAGACATACCCTCTACGTTCAGCCTAAATCATACCAGATAATTTTAAGATAATTTTGAATGTATTTTATAGTTGTTAACTTTTGTACAGAAAACTATTTATTTTCTCTTGATTAAAAAACCTACGTTATAAAATAATTGTTACTATACCATAATAACATATAATATAAACTATTATGTTAATAATAATAATAATAATATATTAATAAATTAATAGCTGGGATCCTTCCTTAAAATTATCATTCTTTCTATCACCGCGTCCTACTATCCGTTCGGGTTATATTACGATTATATACTAATTATTTATAACGGTTTTAGGATGTTTGAAGATCATATTTAGAGAAAGTGTACCCGCATTTTCATGGAGTAAGAGTGAAAACCCACTTTGAAATCAAAGACAGTACACATGACCAAGATTTGAACCTTGATATCCCCACCATCGGTAGTCTTGTCTACTGCCAGAGTAGCACGCTAGACCATGCTTCCACCGAAGTGGGTCTCATTATTATAAGAGGCTTTAATAAAGTAAGATTTATTAAGGATTTATTAATAAATCACCAAAATCTCAATAAAATACTGATATTTTATATTTTCCCGTGACTCTTAGGATCGTAAAAAAATATATAATTATAAATTTTGACTACCCTTGTACCTGAAAAGGTGTTTTTTTACATTACCGGATGTCTGCTTGGATATTTATTTGTACATTTACTAAGAGCTGAAACCATCTAGGATATACATAAGGCTCCATAGGAGGGTGGGACATAGGGGAAGAGGAGGGTTCGGAACTATCAACCTAGCTCTATGCCTAAGAGAATCTTACAAAAGGGTGAAAAGAGAAATTTATTTTCTTTAGATAGGCTCAAACGATTTTAATAAAAATTGATAGACAGCCAGAGTTTAATGATTTAAAAAAAAAGTATCTCATTTTTCCGGGAAAATTACTTACAATATATCTCCAATTTTAACTTATTTTTTTAGATATCTTTCTTTGATACTCGTTGAAATACGAAAACACTTAACATTGCAAAGCTTAGATATCAAAGATTAGGATAGAAACTCCTGGATACCTGCACGTATTTATCTGATTGCCAAAGCCTTCCTTCACCCCTAACAAGACGTGTATTAATCACAACTTGTGAATGTGGGGAATGCCAGGCCTCCTCCGTGGTTCGGATCCCACATTAAACTTTAGGTCTTCTATGTTATGTCACAATCACCCTTCCATTACACATTAGCGTAAGTGTGTGTAACCCGAACGGGTAGTAAGACTCGGTGATGAAAATAATAATAATAATAATAATAAAGAATCAAATATAGCCGAAGCTATTATGAATGCATTTAGTGAGAGATCACTCCACACAGATATATTCTGATAATTGAAAAATGCCACCTGAACAGGAGATCGAACCCGGGACCTTTGGCTTAGTATGTCAATGCTCTAACCACTGAGGTGTCTAGGAATCGTCTCGTGCCTAGGGTCATTTTTCACTCATATTTTAAGGCAGAGAGTCTATGATGGACTTAGGGAAATCATCTCATAAATGAGATGCATCCCAAACGATAATAATAATAATAATAATAATTTTTATTATTAATTATTATTATTAGCACCGCGTCTTACAACCCGTTCGGGTTGTACGCACTTACGCTAATGTGTAATGGTAGGGTGATTGTGAGATGAAATGAAGGACCTACAGTTTAACGTGGAATCCGAACGACGGTGGAGGCCTGGCATTCCTCACATTCACAAGATGTCTTGTCAGAGGTGAAGGAAGGGATTGGTAATCAGATAAATCTGTGCCGGGACTTGGGATTTAACCACGAACCCTCAGCACAGAAGTCTGACACCTTACCCCTAGACCACCAGGTCACCTAAAAAGTATTAAAATTTTGTCATTACATTCAAAATTAAAGGAAATAATATGCCTTTTATTAAACTGAGCTATCGTGATAAAATAATGTGTTTAATATTAATAGAAAGTTATTAAAACCCGATCTAAACCAAGATGTGTTTTCATAAAATGATCCTTTCACAACGGTTTTCCAGTTACCTCTTAGCTCCCTGTTAAACATTTCAAATCTTGATAATAAAGATTGAGAGCTCCAAACGTGATTAATTTCGTTTATTTCAACAAAAGTTAGAAATCCATAGAAAAGAAAACCAATCCGTATGAAGAATAAATAAGGAGCAAACCGTTGATACAATCGTTCTTAAATGTAAAGGAGTTTTCTCAAATATATGTTGAACCCAACGAGATGGCTATCGAGAGCAGCTTTGCAAACCTCCACACGACAAGTTTATCTTATCTGAGGATGTTATTTATTACTTTGATCGAATATATCTTTTTAATATTATTGGTCTATCTCTCAAGCTTTGAACTTTAGTTTAAGGCAAGGAGTGAAAGCACAAATGCAAGGGCCAGTCAATAATAATAATAATAATAATATTTAGCACCGCGTATTACTACACGTTCGGGTTATACGCTTTAAGCACTAATTACGCTAATGGATTAGGACTTGGGAAGGTTGAATAAGAGAAGGCGAGCCCGTATTTGGGTGGAAGGAGAGTGGAAAACCATTTAGAAAAAACCACCCCCAGTTCACCCGACCGAGATTCGAACCTCGATCTCTCCGTCCTCAGCAGTCGAGCAGCTCAACATGACAAGCGCGTTAGCCAACTACGCCACCGAGGTGGGTTATATAAAACAAACCTGTATGATTTATATATTGGATTTTAGATTTTTAAGTTTTAAGGCTGAATATTATATGTAAATCCTTTCTTTTTCAGTTGATTAAATTTTTCATTGCACATATTTTCCGAATAATGGTAATATTTTTTCTATGGTGTGTGCAATAATGTCATATTTTGACACAAACACACTTTGTCTGCATATTAAACTGCACTCATCTTCTCTTCCATAAAGAAATAGTTACGCTCTCATTTTATTTTGAAACTCATTGTCTTCTTGTTTTCTCATTGGTTTCCCCACGTTTATTAAATGTATTTGTACAAAAATATAATTCACTCACTTTCTTTTTACCATTGCTGTAGACGGATTTTTATGTGATTTAATCAGATATTTAAATGTTGATGCATTTCATTAGATGAGCTTCATTTTTACAAGTAATTTGTATAATAATTAATTTAAAAGAGTTTTTCAAAATCTACAACATAGATTATTATCATATAATACCGTTGGTGAAGTGACGTTGAGATGAATCAGTTCAGTTTTTATAATATTACCAAGACCAAATATTTGGTTAGTAAACGCCATTTTAGGTTTTTCTTTAAATTGAACGACTATTTTACTTTTAATAACAATTTACTTATAGTTAACAACATTATAATTAATTATGATCTCAATCTGGTGTACTGGGGGAGGTTTCCCCAAAATGGTTTTCCACTCTCTCTCTAAGCAAATGAAGTTACGCTTCGTATAAATATAGCCTTGTTAATCCCTAAAACCATTAGCGTAAATAGTACAAAAGCGTATAGCCCGAACGGGCCATAAGACGCGATGATAAATAATAATAAAAAGTAAACTTTCATTATTCTATTTTATTTTTTTATTTAGCACCCCGTCTTACTACCCGTTCGGGTTATACGCTTTAAGTACTAATTACGCTAATGGATTAGGAATTGGGAAGGTTGAATTAGAGGAAGTGAACCCGCATTTGCGTGGAGGGAGAGTGGAAAACCATTTAGGAAAAACCACCCCCAGTTCACCCGACCGAGATTTGAACCTCAATATCCCCGTCCTCAGCAGTTGAGCTCAACACGACTATCGCGTTATCCAACTACGCCACCGAGGCGGGTTTCATTATTCTCTAGAAATCTATCTTTAAGAAATGTTTATGTTGACAAATGAAACCAGGTACTTAATAGTTAGCACCCGTTCGGGTTATACGCTTAAATACTAATTACGCTAACGGGCTAGGAATCGGGAAGGCTGGATATGGAAGAAGTGAACCCACATTTGCGTGGAAAGAGAGTGGAAAAACCTTTTAGGAGAAAATCCACAAGTCTACCCAAGCAAGATTCAAACCTCGATCTCCCCGTCCACGACAGTCTGCCTCAACATGAAACTAGCACGTCAGCTAACTACGCCGCCGAGGCGGGTAAATGAAACTAGGCCTAATTAATTTAAAAAAGTTCTTTTTTTTAGCACCACGTTTTACTATCTGCTTAGGTTATACTCTCATGTTCTAATTATGGTAGGAGTTTTAAGGATGAGGAAAGCCTATTTTCAAGAAAGTGTACCTGCATTTGCATTTGCGGAGAAGAGTGGAAAACCATTTTGTAAAAAAAAAAACATCAGTACACCAAACTCCGATTTGAACCTCGATCTCACGGTCGTTGGCAGTCTAGTCTACTCTGAGAGTAATAGCCATGCGATACGGCCACCGAAGTGGGTAAAAACACAGTGTTCTGACCTAACAAAATGCGTCCGTGGCCCACCAGTTTTGCAACCCCTACTTTATGATATCCCCTTTTTGGTTTCCTTAACGATTTTGTATTGCTCTTGTATATTAGGGGACACACACCTTTCTATTATTTCTAACAAACAATCGCTCAGAAGTTGTTTCATTCGTCATTCTCTCGAAGACACTGGGTTACACAAACTGACTCTAATTTGTAAGAAAAACTCCAGTTTACATATTTAACAAGCATTGTATGAATGAATATACAAGCGAGTGGCTTCTATTCATAACTTTATAAACTTGTCTTTTGACATCTTAAATTTAAAAGGCATCGGGGGGAATCCACTTTGTCGCGAACCAATAGGGCGATGCTGGCGTTGAGAGCGGCAAATTAATAACAAGTGCTTACGTACACGGTGGGTTCATCCAACTGTGAAATCGACGCCGAAGGAAACTGACGAGGGAAACTTTGAAACTTGAAGTTTCTACAACCACATGGGAAGTGTACGCTTGTTTCTTTTTGAACTTGCTAGGAGCACTTACTACCTGCCACAAAGACAATAAAGCAAGAAGAACTTGAGAAGAAATACTCCTAACTCAGAAAGATGGTAGCTCCAGAGCCTAGGATACAGGAAAGGCAATGTTATGTTTTGTTGGGAGGTAAAGGGCTTGGTGGGATTTCAACATTTACATAATAATATTAATATTTAGCACCGCGTCCTACTACCCGTTTGGGTTATACCCTTTAAGTACTAATTACGTTAATGGATTAGGAATTGGGAAGGTTGAATTAGAGGAAGTGAACCCGAATTCGCGTGGAGCGAGAGTGGAAAACCATTTAGGAAAAACCACCCTCAGTTCACCCGACCGAGATTCTAACCTTGATCTCCCCGTTCTCAGCAGTCGAGCTCAACACGACAAGCGCGTTAGCCAACTACGCCACCGAGGCGGGTCAATATTTACAAATGTGTTTGTAGTTTCTATAGGGATTTTCTATTTGGTTTGTTCTTTTTGGTTTGTTCACTTTTCATTTTAAGTGTAATATAGATATAGTACTCTATTTTGCCATCCAATATAATACTTACGACTCTTCATGCTTTCGTTCTACTCCAAATTTGCGTTTTGTAAGGTCCATAACGTTTCTGTCACGAGTAAACTCCCTCCGTGAGAATAGTGTATACTATAAAGTATATCGAATTTTTTAAAATATACATCTATTAAAATAAATGTGGTAGAAAGACACATAATTTAATAATGAGTGTCAAAGAAAGAAATATACATTACTAAATCGTTTGGACCATCCATATAAATGATTGCTTTTAATGATATTTTAACAAAGAAACAAATAATATTCAACCGTTTGGATCATCAATTGTAATGAGCTTCATTCAATTTTAATACTTAATTCTGTGCAATCATTTGTTCGATTAGTTTCCCAACATTTAATTCTAGCACGATTTATAGCCATTATTTGTTTTTATACACTTTTATTTGAATAAACATCTCTTTTCTTTCAGATTATTGATATTCGACAACTTATACTGCTATTTTAAAAGACGAGACAATAGAGTAAAGACCCTCTTCAGTGGTCGCCTGGTCCAAGGCGTCCTTCTTGTGTTAGACTGGCCTGCTGATGATGGGAAAATCAGGGCTCGCATTCCAGTCGGGTCTATTGAGGGGATTTTTTACTAAAAGGTTTTCCACTCTCCTCCCACATAAATGCGTTTCCTCGATCATCACCATCACATTAGACTAAATGTCATATATAGTATAGGCTGAACAGGTGACGTAGTTACAAAAAATATAAGGTAAGAATGTCAGTATATCTCCGTATTTATTTATATATATCAAATAAAATTGTTTAGTTCATAGTTATATAAACGTCTTTAACGATGAACTTACCCAATCTATTTTATTACAACTGTACAATTGGCTGTATACTATAAAGGAGCGTTTGTGCAAGTTTTTGGATATACGGAATTTAAGTGACCTACATAACGGAACGTCTTGAGAATAATAATTTACTAAAAACATATGATTATTCATTGGTAGATAGATTAAGAATACCCATCACTTAAGGTACAAAATATATCATATTAATTCCCATAACCGGGAATCGAATTCTGACGTCTTAGGTAATTCGTCTAGCTTAGTGAGAAAATTAAACCATGGTTGTGAATTACAATTTATGAATATGAAGTTATACATTTTATAGTTGGCAAATAAATTGGCAGAAAAAATGGCAAAAAAAATGTAGTTGTGATTCGTATTCTTAGGAGCAATAAATGAACTATTAGTTAAATTTGTAAACTTTAAGTTTAATGAGAACAATATTAGCAATTATATTGGTTTAACAACCAAGACTAAACGTTTCCTATTAAAAAAATAGGTGTAGACTTTACGCTTAGTTTCCAGGTTCTCATTTAGATTCTTGGTAAGATTTCAATCCCACATCAAATATTTAACTCATAAGGTTTTTCCTTTGTGTTAAACCTTTAGCGTATCTTGGAAATCCCACCCAATCTTCCTCACCCTCATTTTCCCTCTTCAAACCCCTTCTAGCCCCTACTCCCATCCCACAATCTTCGCCTGTTCCAAGATTTATCTACGGCATTTTCCTTTCGCACATGTAACACTGGCTCCCGCAAGCGTTACTTAATTTATTTAAAGCCACCATTACAAGGAAGTGATAGCCTTTCTCCTTCCACTCGCTTTGATTTGAATTAACAATGGGAGGAGTGTTAGGCCAGGGTGATATTGAACAAACGGCTGTCATCCTGTACTAGTGGAAAAAGCTATTATCTCCCAGTTACGGACAGTTATTGAAAATCTTCTTAAATTAAGAAGGAAAAACCTAATGTTTAAGGTTTTTTACAAACAAATCATATGCCATGATTTTTTCAGTCTTGTGAATGACATTGTGTTTACTTCTTCTATGGCTGCATTTTTTTCTTTTTCCCTATCTCCCTATACAGATCTATTACTTTGTTCATCTTTCTATCCATATTCAATATTTTGTTTCCTATCTTATTCTTTTCCATCATTTTCTATTAAAAACTTTCTATTTCCCTAAATCTAGCTAATTCTTATTTCTACTATCACATTTTAATCCCTCCCCGTTCCTCCCTTACTATTTTCCCTTCTCTTTGCCTCTCTTCACTCTCTCTACCTTCGCATATTAATTTCTACTTCCCTCCTTTCCATACTTTGTTCATTTTTCTACTTGTCCGTTTTCTTATCAAGCTACCTTCATTCTTTACTTCTCCTTTTCTCTTACTCACTTTATCTCGAAATCCTTATTGCTTTCTTCTTTACTTTAAATTACTCTCCCTCCCTCTTTATCACTATAATTTCCTCTATTCCTTTTCTAATTTACTGTCTCCCTCCCTTCTCTTACTTTCCCATCAATCTTTATCTCTCGTCGTTTATTTTTCTCTACCTGCCACTTCATTTCATCCTTCCACTTTATTACTAGTAGTAAATTAGGACTTTTGTTGTTTTTCCATTCACAAATACTAAATTATTTTTAAACACTTCCTGGGATCGAACCAACAGGAGCTCCAACTCGGTATAAATAATACAGTATAGCATCTATAGCAGTTTCCATTCGTTAGAAATAACGACCAGGTCAACGTGACCTGTCGTTTGAATAAAGCTACCGGTCCACAACGAGGTACTTTCCCAGACATGTTAAAAAAATACACTTATACCCACTGCATGAAACAAGTTGTATCCAGTGGAAAATATTGCAATTTGTCTTTTATTATGTATTCACTTTGATTAATTTTAAAGGGAAAATTTGGTAAAGTTTGAAAATGTAAAGTAGTCTTAAGTATAGTGGGTCGTTATTGGAGAGTTTAACTCAATAATTTTACCATGTATTTTAATTAACTAATATTTTAACTTAAGATACAATCCCAACGAGTATTTATTTGAATGTTATTTTAATGTTCACGTGGAGGCAAAATTTATAATATTTTAATGGAAAATATAATTTTAGGCAAAATTAAGTGTAGTAGAAAGCTGAATTATTACCAATATTATCTTAATTATTTTATAATAAGAGAAAATACACAATTAAAACTATTTTATATGGAATCTCATTGATTATTTGTATTATTCAACCTCTAAATATAAACCATGATTTTTTGTAAGTAATTTAATAATATATTTTTGGATGCTTCCACCAATAAGTAAAGGCAGTTTCATTTTAAAACAACAGTTTTATAATTTAATTTTAAACTAGAGCTACCCAATTTTATTTTAAAATACAGTTCTTTAATTTAATTTTATAGCTACAATTCTATAATTTCATTTTAAATCTACATTTCTCTAGTTTCATTTAAAACTACACTTATTAAATTGTTTTTTAAACTAAAGTTCTACAAACAATTTTAAATCTATAGTTCTACAAATTAATTTTAAATTTACACCTATCCAAACTCATTTTAAAATAGTTTTCCCAATTAATTTTGAAACAAAATTTATTTTTTCAACTAGCGCTATACAATTTCTTTAAAAACTACATTTCCCCAGAATGATTTTAAAACTACAGCTCTTTTATTTTATTTTAAAATTACCATTCTTAGATTTCATTTTAAAATTAAGGTTATCATATTTAATTTTAAAACAACAGGTTTCCAGTTTTCATAAAAAAAACTAGCTATCCAATTTTATTTTAAAACTAGAGTAATCGAATAATATTTTGAATCTACATCCCCCCGATTTCACTTTAAAACGTTTCAACTAATTCATTTTAGTATTATAACTCCCCAATTTTATTTAAGGCTAAGATATTGATTCATTTTAAACCTTCAATTCTCTAATTTAATTTTAAAACTACATTACTAAAGTTTCATTTTAAAACTACAGTTTGCCAATATTTTTTTATTATTGCTTCAGAAGGCGTCTGATTCACGTGCATTGTCTGTGAAGAACCAATAAACCATAGATGAAAGGTCATCATGTATATAACTCAATCTTTCCACCCCTTCTACTCACCTATACACAGTAGGCCTACCTAAACGATCTTGACCATGGCCCAATTGTTTTCATTATCTCGCAGTCTAACGGGGTAACAGTGTAAACACTTGGGGATCCACCACTCATGATCAGAACAAATGAATAGCTTTGTCCATTAATTACTCGACGAGCTGTTTCTCTGGGAGGGTTTATTTGGACTGACAGGTGTTTACTAATCGATCGCCTCCAGGAGTAACATTAATTATTTTCCTATTTATAATATATATATATATATATATATTTATATTATATATATATATTTATACTATATATATACTATATATATATACTATATATATATGTCGGTGACTTGGTGGTCTAGGGGTAGGGTGTCAGACTTCTATGCTGGCGGACAGGGTTCAATCCTCGGTCCCGGCACAGATTTATCTGATTACCAAACCCTTCCTTCACCTCTGACAAGACATCTTGTGAATGTGGGGAATGCCAGGCCTCCACCGTGTTTCGGATTCCACGTTAAACTGTAGGTCCTTCATTTCATCTCACAGTCACCCTACCATTACACATTAGCGTAAGTGCGTACAACCTGAACGGTTAGTAAGACGCGGTGCTAATAATAATATATATATTTATACTAAAAAATATATGTATATAGTGTGGCTAAATAGACTTAACAATATATTGTGTTTAAGAACGGCAAATTGCTCTGTATTGTTGGGGGTGACAGAGTAGATCCTCTATGGTAACAATACGGGGTCGTTAATGTGACACTTTTTGTGACGAGAACACAATTAGGTTGTTAGTAAAGAGTCAAATGGGAGGTTTCGTAGTTGTAGACATGAATCTTCTCCACTGAAGAAGGTGAATTTTATGAAAGCTATAACTGTACTTCTAAAAACTACTTGTTACAGGATTTGTTTCTTTTGAGATATTTTCTAGTTTGATAACATAATATATAGGTAATTTAAGTGTAGTTTATTTATTTTTATTGGCAGGAGTGGATGTGTGAGAAAGGGAAATAATTTAGCGACTAAAAACTTAAGTTGTCGCTATACCTGGCCAAGGCTTGAACCCCGACCTCCCTTTCTTCAGATATTTCACGTCAGGCAAGGTTGATGCCTTAGCTTACGTGCACAATGATGTGAGCTATGCATATCTTTTTAGCACCACGTCTCAATGCCTGTTTAGGTTGTACGCATATATAAATATATATATATATATTTATTTATATATTTTTATTTATTTAGCACCGCGTCTTACTACCCGTTCGGGCTATTCGCTTTAAGTACTAGTTACGCTAATGGATTAGGAATTGATAAGGTTGAATTAGAGGAAGTGAACCCGCATTTGCGTGGAGGGAGAGTGGAAAACCATTTATTATTATTAGCACCACGTCTTAATAACCGTTCGGGTTTTACACACTTACGCTAATGTGTAATGGTAGGGTGATTGTGAGTTGAAATGGAGGACCTACAGTTTAACGTGGAATCCGAACCACGATGGAGGCCTGGCATTCCCCACATTAACAAGATGTCTTGTCAGAGGTGGAGGAAGGGTTTGGTAATCAGATAAATCTTTGCCGTGACCAAGGATTGAACCCCGGCCGCCAGCATAGAAGTCCGACACCTTACCCCTAGACCACCAGGTCACCCACCATTTAGGAAAAACCACCCCCAGTTCACCCGACCGAGATTCGAACATCGATCTCCCTGTCCTCAGCAGTCGAGCTCAACACGACTAGCGCGTTAGCCAACTACGCCACCGAGGTGGGTTATAGATATATATATATAAATTACGCAAATGAGCTATGGATGATGCAGTTTGAATTTAGAAGAATTGTACCTACACTTGTGTGGAGGGAGAGTGGAAAACTATTTGGGAAACCCCCTTTCAGTACACCCAACCGGGATTCCAATCCCAATCTCCCCATAATTCGCATACTAGTTTATTGGGAAAGCAACGCCTTACACCATGAGGCCACCGAAGTTGGTAATAGCACTAAATTAATAAGTATGAAACCCGTGGAAGTGAGATATCATAATTATATTTATGTGGCATCGTATGTGCATGAGACCGTCCCTTTGGGCTTTTTGAGACTTTTGAGACCTCAGTTTCGAGTCTCGTTCCCCCTCAAGTCCAACTAATGTGAGTGGACCGAGAGAGTCGGTCATCGCAAAACGTGCGCTATGTAATTAAATGAAGAGGACATTTAAATTAGTAGCCTAATTAGCACGTAGCATCCAATCCCCTGGAGGGACCATCCCTCCTAAACAACACCGTGACGCACAAGGTTTTATTCAAAGAGAGGTCAAATTCTAGGAGATAATGGCGTGAGGGGAGTTTTACTCTCGCTTGTTAAATAAACTTGGTGTGAAAAGCGTTTATTCTAATAAAGTGAAGCCTTTCTCTAATGGATTAGAACGCTATTTAAATAATGTGGAATCGGTGAACAATAACATAATTTAACATAATTGATAGAGAAGACAGTCAAACTGAAAGGAGAGTTGAGTTAGGCTTTAAAAGAAATAAATACTTGTCATAACCAAAAAAGGGCCATACAACTTTTTTTGTATCTGTACAAAGCTATTTTATATATATTTTATTTTTATATAGCACCGCGTCTTACTACCCGTTCGGGTTATACGCTTTAAGTACTAATTACTCTAATGGATTAACGCATTTGCGTGGAGGGAGAGTGGGAAACCATTTAGAACCCCTCCCAGTTCACCCGACCGAGATTCGAACCTCAATCTCCCCGTCCTCAGCAGTCGAGCTCAATACGACAAATGCGTTAGCCAACTACGCCACCGAGGCGGGTTATATATATTTGAACAAAATTATATTTTGCCGCCAAACTATCTTTATGTAGAATTTATAAATTTTTAAAATCAAGTTTGATATCCACTTGGCGAAGTAATTTTGAAGTTAAAAATATAATGAGCCAAGCTCGACTCCAAATTTTACCAAATGAATTTATTACCCAACTAAAAGTGACATTTTATTGTAAGCTCATAAACAAAAGATATCTAAAAATTAAAATAACTAAACTATTTGAAATTATTTGTCTTATATAAAAGTAAAAATAAAGATCTTTTGGAAGTAGTTTAACTAAAGTGTCACAAAAATGAAAAAGTTATTGTTAAGTTAAAAACTGTTTTAAACATTTTGACAAATGTGATACCAAAAAAAAAATTTTTTTACGATACTGTACAAAAAGTATACAAAATATTCGGGTCAATTCGGTACTATTTTTGATCAGTAAAATGCTTGCGCAGTTGAATACAGGCCAGTGGACAACTGCACAGGAAAGAATTATTTTACCTTTATTGATGAAGTCCAACGAAATCAAAATTTGATAAGAATGTAATCTCAGTTTGCACTTAGAGGAAATTTTAATGTTAGTGCGGGTTGCAAGAAATATTTTAGCAAATGACTCACATTAGCGAGAATGTAGTGCGTTAGAACCCGACTCGGTGGCGTAGTTGGCTAACGCGCTAGTCGTGTTGAGCTCGACTGCTGAGGATGGGGAGATCGAGGTTCGAATCTCGGTCGGGTGAACTGGGGGTGGTTTTTCCTAAATGGTTTTCCACTCTCCCTCCACTCAAATGCAAGTTCACTTCCTCTAATTCAACCTTCCCAATTCCTAATCCATTAGAGTAATTAGTACTTAAAGCGTATAGCCCGAACGGGTAGTAAGACGTGGTGCTAAAAAATAATAAATACTTCGTTAGACTGGAGTACATCCCCCAAAGATAAAGAGTGCTGATAGCGGTGTACTATGAACACTTCTTCATTCCTACATTCGCACTTCTTTCATCACTTCATTATTCATCCTGGCGCAGTTAAAGATAATTTTAGAAAGAATAATTTTTAGCCGTGTAAAGAAAAACAGTGACGAGAAGATGAAAGTGTTAAAAAATGAACAGAAAAGTGTAATAATTGTTTCGTTAAAGTTGACATCCATCTCTATCAATTATGTTACAATTTTTTTTTTTTTTGCGCTGTTACCAAAATTGATTAAAAATTATATAGATAAACATTGACCATTATTAATACTTTCTGAGAAACTGTTTTTTATTGTCTTAATAAATTTAAAAAAGCGTTTCCTCGTCCTAGTTTACTCTTGTTGCTGGTAGATTGTTCATTCTAAAAGGTACGGTTCACAGTGAGACACTATCTTATAAACTACTTCAGAGAGATATCCGTCAAGGTATATCCTACTGATTAAATTGGGTTTACATAAATGAGGTCCATCGTATAGTTAGCTTTTACTGGCTGAACTTGGCGGTCTTGAGGTAGAGTGCTCGCCCCAAGACTCGATTTACATGGTTTCAAACTAAGTTGGGGTCGACGGGTTTTTCTTGAGCAGCAATAGCTCGTAGAACAACTTATTTTTAGGGGGAAGTAAAGTCGTCGGCTACCACGTAGATTGTGGTAGGTAAAAAAAAACCATGGAAAGTTTGTGAGAATACCTTTCCGGGCAAAATTGGTAGGCCTTTCGCTCTCGCTAATAGAAATTCCTGTGTGCTGATATAATCAACGTTGTTAGTTACATTATAAAAGTTTCTTTTAATTCAATGCATATAATATAAACAACCATTAGAGGGATGTTTTAGCCAAAATTAAGGTAAAACAAAGAAACAAAAATTTCATTGTTTGTTTTGATTAAATGTATTTTTGTAGAATACTCTTTAGGGTTTTAAAATTTTCAATTAATTTTTTCTTAGCTAATTGTAAATATTGTTAATATAATATCTGCCTAGGTGGCAACATGGTCTAAGATGTTACTCTCGCAACAGGATAAAATGCTGATGATGGAGAAATCATGGCTAGATCTTTGTCAGGTCAGGTGTGATGAGGTTTATCCTAAATGTTTTCTCATTTTATCTCCACGAAAATGTTGGTACACTTCCTATAAATTCAACCTAACTCATCCCTATTACGTTAGAATTATTAGTACACAAGCGTATAGCCCAAATGAGTAGTAAGACACATTGCTAAAATAAATTAATACGATATTTTCATAAAAGTGGTATCAAAAGGTAAAGAGTAGAGGAGTCAACTGCCCCTTCCCTGTTCACAATGGTTTGAAATTTTTGAGACAACTTGGGGCCAAACTATTAAAAATAATTTCTTAATTAAGTTGAATTAGAATGATCCTACCTAGGAAATGCTTATCAATGTTAAAAAAAGTCTAATGGTGTCTGTATTTAATTATGTAAATAATTCCGGTGAATTTTTAGTACTTCTTAATAAAATACAAAGATAAAATTTGGTGAAATTTTAGAGGAAACACTCTAGACTTTAAAATTTGAAATTTGATCCACGATAGAAGTAACAATAAATAAAAACTGGATTTATTTAATTATTTTAGTTCTTAGTCAGTCATGTTATTTCCATTTCAAAAGCCAGGATAACTAAGAATATCAACTAGCGTCTCAAATCCAAAGATAATCTTGCAGATTAGAATAGAGTTACCTGTGTTTATCGTTTAGTTGATTTGTATTTATATCATAATGGATTAAATTGTTTATTACGTTTAGGGGCTATAGCTACAATTAATATCATAGTCTTTAAATTGAAAAATGAAACCTGGATACGGGAATCGAGCCCTGGACCTTTGGCTTAGTACGCCAATGTTCTAACCACTGAGCTATCCGGGAGTCTTTCCATGTACAAGTTAATGCTCAACTCATATTTTGAGACAAAGTATGTTATGGACAAGCAGAAATCGTCAACTACTTTCAAGCGATCAATGTGTTTATGATGTGTTAACGCTAGAACTCCAAAACCTAAAAGGAAATATTACATTTTTTTTAAATACCCACGTCTTACAACCATTTTGGGTAATACGTCTATGCAATAATTACGCTAATGTGTTAGAGATGAGTAAGGTTGAATTTTAGATGGAGTGTGCCTACATTTTATTGTGGGTAGAGTGGGAAGCCATTTAGAAAAAAACACCTTCAGTATACCCGACCAGGATTCAAATCCCAATATCTTCGTAATCGGTAGTCCAGTCTATTTAAAGCGTGATACCTTAGACCATGTGGCCACCAAATCAAATTATTTCAAATTGAATTACAAATATAAATAGCAGGATATATATATATATACGATCACCTTATTTTAGAGTTATTTAAGTTACTTTTTATTAGTTAAATTAACCAAATAAATTTAATTTTTATAACTTTATCCACTATTATTTAGTAAAATTAAGTTACATAACTACAGTTTTATACCAAACTAGTCCAAACTAACAAAACTTAACGTTTCATGCATCTACAAATAAGGTTAGGTTTTGTTAGTTTGGGTAATATTGACATCAGCCTGTTATATAGTCTTAAAAGCCAGTTCATTATGAAAATGCATATGGAATTTAGATTTTGTGTTTTCAATCGCTAGTAAAATTATGAACACTAACACATGGAGAAAGATGTTAATTCGTAGTGTGTTAGTTAACTTAGAGTAAAATTTTATCAGCTACACTTACGTTAAGTCTCTTCATTTCAATTGTGACTGAAATTGTTGTTCAGAAAGCTGACAAGACACAAAATCATCCCTTAAAGATTTGTTGGTGGAAATAAAATGCCCTTTGACTTCATTAAATAAGTATGTATGTTGTACTCACTTGTTAATATAGTTTTACAAAAAGTTTGTTGCAAATCATCCGAAAATAATATTGATGAGTTAATGTATTAGAGCTAGCGTTTAAAGGTTGAGGAAATTGTTAATACATTTTTTAAACTCTCTATAGATAGTATAGTTTAAATAAGGAGCATTTTTTTGGTAAAATTAAATGTTTTTATTGCATGTGAGCCTTCAAAGAGAAATACACTCAATAATTGTAGCAATCTTTTGTTTTAAATGAATAAAAATAAATTTTGCATTTGATTTTGGAACTGTTCAGATCATATTTTACAATTGAACGAACTCAGATTTTTGCGAAAGGAAAATATACGATTTTCAATGGCCAAAAAAAAATTCTGTCGAAACTCTAATGGGCAAAGGAAACTATCTGCATTAACTTCGTTAGTAATCGAGAGGGATACTTCTTTTGTATCGAAAAAATTTAAGTGATTGAGTGAATTTATTTCGGACGTAATTGAAATGTTTCATAATAGTAATTTAAAAACTTTATTATTATTATTTTAGATATAAGAGGACAAAAATTATTTTAATTATCACCTTTCAAATTTGTTTGATCTAATTTTAAATTCATTACAAGTTTTAGGGGGAGAACCTTTTTAAATATTTGCTCATACCTCCAATTAAAATTCTGAATTCTTACTATTTGACTATATATTTTAATAAACATTGTATATGAGATTCTATGAATAGCTTTATAGTTTAATTTATGAAAGGGCTGTTCAAATGTTTCTTGGAAGTTTAAGTGTCTATTAAAACCAGGGGTCACCCTACGCCACCTATTTGGGTATTTGTTCCACCCAATACTGCAAATATTGTTAGTAAAAATAAGAAAAGTATCAAATAAAACTATAACATGGAGCCCTAAAGATGTGTTGAAGAAATGGGCTGAATTTAAAGGACCACTTTACGACTTAATATTAAATAAATATACCTAAGTTAAAGTCCCCAATAGTTACTACGCTTAAATGTATCACAGAATTGAAATATTTAATAGTCAACACGCTAGCATTAAAGTGTTGGTCGCTAATTACAAATAAACTAAATTTAGGTTTATTCACTAACCCCCTTTTTTATTTTATTTATAAAGGAGAAGAAAGTGAGATTCATCATCGTTACACTCGACATTTTTATTCTACCCCATTCAAATGGCACTCCTTCTGTTTCTGTTAATGAGTTTTTCTTGGTTTTCTGAGTGAAGGATCGTTTTGTAAGGTCTCATTTCTAATGAAGCATGAGACCACCCTTGCTCTACACAGTCCCTCTCTCGTTAAAGTCCGCTTTTGGTTATACTGAAGCCTAATGATGTGTAATACCAATTAGTCCTAGGAAGGGTGGGAGGCCTGGTTCGACCATGGACTACCACAAAATACCTTCTCTCAACCCCTTCACACTTTTACCCCTTTCTCTATCCACCTCTCTTTTCCTCTGTTCTACACTCATCATGCTTGTGATAAACTGCTCGCCAATTTGCGTAATCCATTTCGAGATTCGGAGGAGTTGAGAGAAAAGAACACTGGTCAAATATTGGATGGTAATTAAACAATGCCCTCATATTCCCCTAGAGTCGTGTTCGCCAACCATTCCCCCCCTAAACCAACCTTTCCCTTAGCGGGAAGGTAGGATTTTCCACGGGCTGCTGGATGAGTTGTCATTGATTACTAATGACTTTTTATACTTTACTGTGTGTATGTGTGTGTGCGTGGGTGATTAACCTTTATCACGACATTCAATTAGACCGTACAGTTTGGAAATTTCAGGTACATCAGAAGCTTTACACGTATGTTTTTGCTTGTAAGTATAAAATGACGTATTATCAGAGATTCTAAAATTGGTATTTATGTTGTTATTACTGAAATGTGAGTTTAATATATTTTTTTTATTTTCGTCTAACTCCATTTTATCACGGCAAAACCAACATATCTGATCAAATCCTCTAGGGCGTCACTCTTATAAGAAATGAGATTGAAGGTGTCAACGAGATTAAGGTTTAATTTTCAGATGAGTTTCCTAAAGGGTTTTTTTTCTTTAAAAAAGATTACTCTCTCCTTCCACACAAATGTGGGTACATTATAATTATACCTGCCTCACTTTTCACCACTTAGAATAAATTTGTGGATTTTCCATACGTATAATAAGATATGTCCACGCACGCACGAACACACACACAGTTAATTTTAACACTATACAACAACAGTAACGATAACATTAAAGGGGTGACCTGGCGGTCTAGGGGTAAGGTGTCAGACTTCTATGCTGGCGGCCGGGGTTCAATCCTCGGTCCCGGCAAAGATTTATCTGATTACCAAACCCTTCCTTCACCTCTGACAAGACATCTTGTGAATGTGAGGAATGCCATGCCTCCACCGTGGTTCGGATTCCACGTTAAACTGTAGATCCTTCATTTCATCTCACAATCACCCTACCATTACACATTAGCGTAAGTGCGTATAACCCGAACGGGTAGTAAGACGCGGTGCTAATAATAATATTATTATTATTATTATTATTATTATTAACATTAAACGTAAACGTTAAATTTATTATTAATTAAATGCAAGATCAAATGTAATCCTTTTACTGTGAATTCAATGTAAACAAACATTATAAATTAATTATTTGATATGTTTTGAAATATAAGTAAATGTCTCATTTGTAAATTAACAAAATTATTCTCTCACTAAATCGTGGAGAATTAAGGTTCGAATAAAAGTCGCCAACTCACCACAATTTATTTCAAGTTATTAGTATATTAAAAAGTTTAACTTATAATTTTACCTTCACTTATAACATTGAAAAATAAAGTTCTAAAGTCACGTTTATTTCACGGTCACGAATTTTTAATTAACATTTTCGATAATTTAGAGAATATATAAATTAAAAATTTATATTTTAATTATATTAGATTTTTTATAGATATCTTAGTGAGAAAGACTATCCAAGATTATATCAAATTAAATATTTGTCAACCTATAATAACCATAAAATATAGGCTTAAAGATGCTCGCAAAAATTATACACAAGTTCTCTGTTTATTTACTACTGTACAATATGTTAACTCATTCTGGTAAAGTTGGGAATTGTTGCAGAAATAATATGAAAAGTTGTGCATATAATCTTAATATGAATTTAATATAAATGTAAAGTATAAACTTGTTATATAAGTATTTGTTTCTTATTCTTATCTATGATTAATTTCGGCAAATCATTAATGGGTTTAAGCATTGTAATGATATTGGTTTGTATTACTATAAATTATGTAAAAAGTCATGGATGAAGGTAATTTTTTCTATATTTTAGTGGTGAAATCCTTTTCACATTGTTTCTTCATGGATGCATCTTAAAAGGATACTCTACATATGTATATATTTTATGGTTATTATAGGTTGACAAATATTTAATTTGATATAATCTTGGATAGTCTTTCTCACTAAGATATCTATAAAAATCTAAAATAACTAAAATATAAATTTATAATTTATATATTTTCTAAATTATCAAAAATGTTGATTAAAAATTATATTTTATGGTTATTATAGGTTGACAAATACTTAATTTGATATAATCTTGGATAGTCTTTCTCAATAAGATATCTATAAAAATCTAAAATAATTAAAATATAAATTTATAAATTATATATTCTCTAAATTATCAAAAATGTTGATTAAAAATTATATTTTATGGTTATTATAGGTTGACAAATATTTAATTTGATATAATCTTGGATAGTCTTTCTAACTAAGATATCTATAAAAATCTAAAATAATTAAAATATAAATTTTTAATTTATATATTCTCTAAATTATCAAAAATGTTGATTAAAAATTTGTGACCGTGAAATAAACGTGACTTTAGAACTTTATTTTTTATACCATCTTTCCTGTTAAAAGGAACAACTACGGAGTATTTGGCGAAGGCGCCAATCCCCTATACCAATAAGAAGCTAGCCCTCACAACACCTGTCGCCAGGACTCTTTCTATTAGTTAGATTTTACACTGTTGGCGAGGGGAGAAAGATACAAGGGGTATGTCATATATAAACCGTTGTGCGTATGTTTAAGGCATCTCCCACCCACGCACAACGCCACACATTGGCAGTCAGTCTAACACAGTATAAAATAACTTACATTAATATCACAAGTGTGCAGTGATATAAAACCATTAATTGGAATATGTATAAGTAATTAACATGTGTCATTTAAATAAACCGGGTGAGAATAGACAGCCATCAACAGTTCTCTTTCTTTACATTTATTAATTATACCGTTCTAATTAGTGCTCGAACACGGAGCTATAGACAGCTGGTTAAACGGTATCCTTTCCGTACAGTGATGATAGGCGCTCGATCACGGAGCTATAGCCAGCTGGTTAAACGGTATCTTTTCCGTACAGTGATGATAGGCGCTCGATCACGGAGCTATAGACAACCTAAACATCATCACAGCATTATTATATTTGAAAAAATCCTTAGTGTTTCAATCGACGCCCAATGCGGGGTGATTAATTCCATAGTGTTTACAGCATCCAGAATTGACCCTTTACCTCAATGGATGGGGCTGGTTATACACCTAGTCAATATGCTATTGCGCAATTTTAATATATTTTAAATCACTAATTTATTTAGACTTATATGTAAACATAATATTTACAATAACTACTGATATAGTAGTTATCAATAAGTGCTTAAAATTATAAATAAATTAAATACAATAAAGGGGTTGAAAGTAAATGAAACATTCCTGTAATTATAGTGAATTTAAATCACTAATTGAGCATTGCATATTAGGAGGGATTCCATGCTTATTGATTATGTAGAGCAGCACAATGTATTATTGAATGTATACGAGAAATCATTGTGCAACATATTATTATTATTAGCACCGCGTCTTACTACCCATTCGGGTTATACGCACTTACGCTAATGTGTAATGTTAGGGTGATTGCGAGATGAAATGGAGGACCTACAGTTTAACGTGGAATCCGAACCACGGTGGAGGCCTGGCATTCCCCACATTCACAAGTTTTCTTGTCAGAGGTGAAGGAGGGGTTTGGTAATCAGATAAATATTTGCCGGGACCGAGGATTGAACTGCAAAATATTAGTTATATGACCAATTAGTAAAGTATTCCAGGGCAAGAAAATTAATTAGTGTGTTTTGGAATTTGTCTCGCTTCACTGATATGTAAAGAATAAAAGAGTAGCTTAGAAACTAAACCAAAATGTCTCAATTCCATCTTAAACTAGTGTGTATTGACCCTGCACGTTTTCATTCAAGTTCAAGGACCCGTGTAATGGTCGGTGAACCGGTAAATTTTATACAATAATACGCTCGAACCAGAAATTGCATCTGGTTGTTGTTCTGTGGGTTCTTCATTTGATAACAGCGAGTTTGGGATCAGTTAGGAATGGATTTTGTTATTTAAAATTCACTTATAAAATCGTTTTATTTTCTAAAATACTATTTAATAATTTCTCTGCTTTTTTTTAAAGTATATTACTTAAAAAACTCATCAGAATGTGACGTCTGGTTAAATCGGTACTACTTACCTAAGTTAGGTGTTAATAGTGGGGGGAGACGGGTCTTAAGGAGGGAGCACTGAAATGCGTTTCAGATATTTAAAAAAAATGGTTATGTGCTAGTTGCACCAATGTCTGTTCGCGCCTCTGTGTGTTTGCACCCTGGGAAAAATAACCATGTTTATTTACGCCAACTTTATATTCAAACCCTTATTATTCTAAGGGAGGTAAATGTTTGTATTTACAAAATTTGTTCATGTTATTTCCTTTAAAAAACATTTAATTTTTGTTTTATTCCCCCAGCCCAGCATATTAGATATATCAGGTCAATAACTAACCTAACCTAGCCTAACCTACCTAACCTATTCTGGCCAACCAATATTCCTTCATACTAGTAATTCTGAAACCGGACCGATCAAAAAATAAACGTCATAAATATCCTCTTAATAACTTCCAGTTGCTAGTATCAAGGCTTCGACTCTCCAACGGGCGCGAACAATTACAGCTTATTTGAGGCGAGCGCAAAAGCCCATGTTTTTTGAAAGGACGCTATCAACACGGTTAAAAAAAATCCCCACATTGTTAAAGAAGTGTTTTTTTATATTTTTTAAATCACTCACTTCAAAATGGAGGGGAAGGTGTCATCATTATTCCCTTATAAAAATGAAAACCTTAAATTTTATTATTTTAAATAAACTTAATTTAAAGGTTAGTTTTAGCTTAATTTCAATGACGCTTCCCAGGAAATTTCGTAGTTATGAGATAAATTAGAAAGGTCAGAAACAAACATCTAGCCTTTGTCAAAAAAAAACTATAGTTATTCTTAACAGGGTCACAACAGATATTTTAAGAGATTCGAGGATTATTTTAGTGGTTTTATGCCTTCACAACTACAATCTCTAAAGGGCGTACTGTAATGTGAGGATATTTCCCTTCAATTGGGTGGTACCCTTTTAAGGATCACTATGGTGTTTATATTTGTATTTGTTTGCCAAGAAACAGCTTACATGCGTGATTCAAACTAGTAAATGTTTACTTGTAAAAATTAGTATAATTTTCCCCATTAGTAGGGCCTACATGACAGTTTTACAGCACTCAGGATAATAACAGTGGTGCCATCTAGGTTAATTTACTTTGAAATTTGGCATCAAATAGACCACGTTTACGGAATAAGTAAAAGGCTCCTGTATTGTTATTCTCCTTGGTCATAATGCAGGGGGATTGAAACACATCCCAGGAAAGGTACGTTAAAATAGAAAGTGAGAGGTATGGGAAATAATGGCAGGAGTTTAAGCTTGTAACACCAAAACGAGTCATACCATCCTAATTTTGTAGCCGACATAGCGAGGTCATCGTAACTGAATTACGTTATGACGTTTTGACAAGAATGACGTACAACGATAACAGGGCCGCTACCGTTACTCTAGTTTACATTTCAGTTAGGGCTGGTCGCCCGTCAACTGTTAAATGAATTAACGTTTGAGTATTAAGGGGGTGGAGGTGGGGGATGGAGTAGATCAGAGATAGGTAGCCCGTGTACCTCTCCACCCAATCCCCTAGACAACCTGTCTCCCCGACATTTCAGGCCCTAACCCCCCCCCCCTTTCGTCCACCCTCTCCTATGGTACATGGACATTTACAATGATGCCTCACGATTAACGATGGTGGCAAGCTGTTGATTACACGACAAGATGTGCGTGATAGATGACTATTGAATACAAGTAGGCATGTGAAGGAATTGTACTTTTGGCATGTTTCTATTGGCTAATTTTAGTCATGTACTGTGTTTTGCTACCCAGCATAGGTACCACTGTTATTTCTATTATTATTACCATTATTTAATCACCCGCATCAGTGGCAAAATGCTCTAAGCCTAGAGTCTAAGGCGTCACTCTTTTGTTAGAGTGGACTGCTGATTGTAGGGAGATCGGGGTTCGAATTCAAATCGGGTCTACTGATTGTGGTTTTTTGATAAATGGTTTCCCACTCTACTACCAAGAAAATGTTGGTAAATTACCTCTAAAATTCCCCCTTTCTCAACCTAACTTCTTTATATACATGGCGGATTTATCCATTATAACTTTCTGGTGGCAATTAGGTCCAGGATCTAATCTCAACTAGATAAATTGAGGGAAGGAGATTTCTAAATGGTTCTTTAATCTCCCTATATGCGAATGCGGGTACACTGCCTAAAAATATTTACTCACTCATCCTTAATCCATTAGATTAATTTAAAATCATACATCTCAAATGGTTATTGAACCATAATGGGGAAAACATTTACATATTATTATTTTTATTATTATTATTTAGTTTAAGTTTACCTCGTCTTAAGACCCTTCAGGAATATCTGCATATTATTATAATGGAGTAGGGATTAGGATTATATGACTTATAGGAAATGTGCTATCATTGGCATGGAGGGATGGTGGGAAACCATTTATCAAAAACAACACCTGTACAACCGGCTAAGATTTGACCTCCAATCTCCCAGTCAATGACAATCCAATTTATTCCGAACCCGACGCATTAGACCCCGTGACCCTTGGTGTAATGTTTATAATTCCTACCATCACTGAGAACCAGGCACAATACGAGCTACACGGAGTCAACTAGCCTTATGAAACTAGATTAAAAAATGTTTAAATTTATTAAATAGACTGTGCTACTTATTATAATTATAGGAAAGCTAAATTGAGACATATTTTCTTAAAGAAAATTGAGCTTTAATATTTAAAAAAAAAACACCGAGATTTCAAATTATTTACTACTTTTAGTGCAGTTAACCTTTACCAGGTGATTTGCTTTATATCACTATTATCATTGTGATTTTAAAGATGTATCGTTAGTAAGTACGCCACGTCTTTTAAGATAAATTTTATATCAATATATAAAACATATTGTTTATTTGTCTTCTTTGGGTTGGATACATTTTTAAAAGCGCTGTCATTCTCCGTAGAGTAATTTTCATTGAAATTCAGTACAATGCTCCTCTTGTAGAAGTAAAAGTTAATAGAGAAATGACGTTCTAACAGGTTTCAACATTCTGAAGCTTGAAAAAGCTATTTTATTGGAGGAGTCTTTTACTTATTTCTACACATACCGTTCATTTTTGGACGTTTTCGTGAAGTCACATAAGTATAAGTCAGTTAAACTAGTAATTGAATGGGACAAATCGAAAGTTTAGATAGCATATAATAAAGATTTAGTATATTATAAAGTGGAGATTTTTGTATTACTACTTAAGGTATTGCAATCTGCTGCTAGCAGTAGGTTATATGATAAAAGAAATGTATAAGTTATAGAATATAAGAGTATTTAAAATAATCATCAATACATACGTATTCTAATTGGACCGTTTATTAGACACATAAATCATTAAATAAGCAGAGAATACAAGGTTCTAATGAATAAATAAATAATTATATATTGAACGTGAGGTCCTTCCATGAATATACTTTGACGTGAAAAGATAGGTTGATACCAATTGAGCAAAACCGATAATGATTGGAGCTAATATTATAAATACTAACTAGCATGGCACAGTATTTAGCGTGGAATTTCTGAACCAATCTAGAACAGACACATTACCCATTACTTCGTTCATCACTGTGAAAGGGAACCCCAAATTTCACATTTTTTTATAATCTTATTTTTTTTAATCATGACAAAAAATGAATTAGTAGTGATTAAAGAGATACGTTATCAACTAGGCTAAGTTTTCAGACAGGAAAATAATACATAATTCTATTAAAAATAATTTATTTTTAAGAAATCAATAACATAGAATTTTAATAGAACAAATGTGTCTACGTATTTTTTAATATTTTCTCAGGATCAAATAGCTAAGACATAACAATATAAATATTAAATTGCACGTTTTTTAAACTATTTATTTTGAATTTTAAATAAAACTTTATAATTTTTTAAATTGCTACGTTCATCACCAGTTATTAAATACTTAATCTAAGGGGTTTGTACTTATAAGGTGGCTTAGATGGAATTAAATATCTTTAGCGCTGAGGGGAGATGGAAAACTGCAGTGATAGACCACATGTGTGGAAAACTACCCCTCGTACACCGATATTATATTATAATCTCAACTACAACAATAGAAACACTACATTTTATAGTGATCTTAACACCATAAGCATGTGTATAGCCTAGACAGGTAGTAAGAAGCGGTGCTAAAACAACACTTTAACAGGTGACCTGGTGTTCTAGGGGTAAGGTGTCAGACTTCTATGCTGGCGGCCGGGGTTCAATCCTCGCTCCCGGCACAGATTTATCTGATTACCAAACCCTTCCTTCACCTCTGACAAGACATCTTGTGAATGTGGGGAATGCCAGGCCTCCACCGTGGTTCGGATTACACGTTAAACTGTAGGTCCTTCATTTCATCTCATAATAACCCTACCATTACACATTAGCGTAAGTGCGTGTAACCCAAACGGGTAGTAAGACGCGGTGCTAATAATAATAATAGTAATGATAATAATAACACTTTCACGCCATAGACATGGATTGTGTATAATTGAACAGGTAGTAAGTGGTGCTAAAACGCACCATATACAATGTAACCACTGCTTTATTACTTATTATTATATTTAATGGATCCAATTGATGTGTTATTTAATTCAAAAAAATAAATATTTACACACAAAATCTACAATGCTGTCAAAGTTTCAAGACAAATGATTTAATTACCAAAATACCATGTATCTTCGTAGGCTAAGGTACAATATATTTTTCATGGGAAAAGCCTCTTATAAAATACAAAGAGATTTTATATTTGTAGTATAATATTGGTGTTATTTTATAGGTATTAGTAATATGCATCAAAAGTGACAGCTACAAATCAAATGAATTGACTTATAGATACGTGGAAGTAGAGCTAATAACTTTTGAAAGTCAGATAAGGCCCATTTTATGAAAATACCACTACATGATGAAGTAAGCACATTAAATTAAACTGGCGCGCTTCGGTGGTTACATGGTCTTGGGCATTACTTAACAATAGAATAAGCGTCCGATTATGGAAATTGTGGTTCAATCTCGGTCAGGTGCACTAGGGGTGTTTTTTCCTAAATCGTTTCCCACTATCTCTCCATGCAAATGGGTAGACACTTCCGCTAAGTTCATCTTATCTGATTTATAACCCATTAGCGTAATTAGTACATAAGAGTATAGCAAAAACGTGGAAGTAAGACGCAGTGCTAAAAAAAACTATTAAGTTTGGTTTATATTGACTTTGACGCAAAACCATTGTACCGCACATAAATAGTTAGAACTATACAGGGCGTCCATCTTGTTATATCCAGTTTGCTGCAGATGGAGAGGTAGAACGCTCGAGAACCAGCTGGGTGTACTGAGCAAGAAAATATAGATTTTACCTTCCTCACCTTAACCCATCATAGCAAATATTTGGAAAGTCCGGATGGGTAGTAAGACGTGAAGAACAAATCAAAAAATGATTACAAACTTTTATTTGTTTCTCGGATATATTTACTTTGTTTTTACACCTCGTTTTACTACTGGTCTGAGCTATATGCATTTTAGTTATTATAAATTGGTAAAATTTAGGAGGCAGAATATAGAGAAATAGTACCTACATTTGCGTTAAGGGATGGTGCGAAATTGTTTAATAAAACCACCTCGATACACCCGGTCGCCATCTCAACCCACAAACACACTTCCTGTGAAGGACCACGACATATGAACCTATCATCTAGTCCAAGGTTCCATCCATGTGGGGTCCTGTTTTAATTATTAATCATTTAAATGAATTGATCAAAAGAAAAACACGCTCGCGAAGTAACGGTCGCCTCTTAGCACCTAAGCTCTCTCGACCAAGACTCCGATTGACGGGCCACATTTGTCAGCACCGTTTTGGATGAGTACTCCCTCACCCGTCAACCACTCTTCGACGCGCACCTCGACGCGCACCTCGACGCCGTTCAGCGGAGTGACGTGGAGCCGCTATTTCAACCGCTCTTACAAGTTTACAAAGAGCAAAAGAGAGGAGACAGCGACGTTGGGGTCTGAACCGAATGTGCATCAACGGGTGATTTATATTGCCATTTCCTAGTGTAATCGAAACTTGGTCGTCGGAAGTGAACCGGTCCGTCGCAGTCGCTTGGACCCCCCTCCTCCCCCTGCACCCCAATACCGTCTGTCAACCGTCCGTAGAAAGATTCCCCTTCACCCTTTCCTTTTCCGTCTCACTCTGTCCCCACCTTTTCTCCATCCAACGTTTCATCCTCTCTTGACTTTGGACTTTCACAGAAAGTAGGTCCGGAAATTGAGTAATGTCTTCTACAGATCAAAGCAAGTGAGGTTCTTCTGCCCCTTTGTGAGGGGGGGGCAAGGGTGCAGGGCACCAAAAATCTACTCACTGAGCACTCAAAATACTTTTATCTTATTGTCTTTTTTACTTTCTAAAGAAAAAAAATATTAGAACCATATATTTCAGCTTTCTATACGAATGTATGTCCTTAGAAGAGAAATGAAAAAATGAAATTTAAGTCAAGGAATCACGAGTGAAAGTTATATATTTAATGTATAAATCTTTTTTGTATGTCTCCTTGCCATCGATGGGTTTGTAAATATCAACAAATCAATTATACATATCCTTGGCAAAGACTGTTTTGAAATAGAAACAAAGACTATTAATAAATAATAATAAAATTTATTGTGTGCCTCTTTGGCCTTATTAATGTCAGCAAAAGATCCGAAGTCACATAATAGGTTTTCAGTAATTGTATGTTAATGTAAGTGAATTAGTTTTATTTAAATTTATTTCTCGGTAATAAGCCACACCACACATTCACTCCCAACCATGCAGTTAGGTACATCACCTTCTTCTGAAAACACTGGTAGATATGCTTCTTTGTTTAGCATTCTCTTATTTATTAAATTCATTTTTCTAACATATATTTCTATATAAGGTATTTTTATATGTATCACTCTATTGGTACTATAGCAAATTGCATTGTAATTTAACTACAGTTTGTGTGTGTTTCTCTATTAAATACCCTAGAATGATGTATAATTACATCGAAACTAGTCGCCAAATGGTGGTTTTTTATGCAGCGTCAAAACTTAAGGAGAAAGGAATTACTAATAGCATCTTCAATCAGTAAACTCCAAATTTTTATAAGCTATATATATTATTTATTCATTTTTCACCAGTTTTTGCAATATATTTTCTAAAACTAATATTTTAGTCGTTCTGTAACTATTAATTTATAAAATATAATAGATCAGTGATTGAGTGAATATCATAAATTGTATTTAAAATAACAAATTATTTTATTATTGCTCATGTGACCACTGAAGGGGGTGATACCAATGTTGAAATCTCTAATCATCTGAGCACTTTTTTTCCTGATGTTGTTTAACACCTATTTGGGATATGCGCATTTCAAATACGTCAAAGGGGTAGGGATTATGAATATAAAATTCAGGGTAAATGTACCAATATTAGCTTATAGGGATATTAGAAAATAATTACGGGAATCAATATTTGTAAATCTGATTATGATTTGAGCTCCAACCCCCCCAACACTGTTAAAACACACTAGATTACCCTGAATTATAGGCAGCATGCCCATTGTTGCGAGTAGCACAATATCAAGTGATTCATATTAATTTTGTCAACATTAAAATATTTTAAAAAAGGAAGAAAAATCTCAGCCTTTTTTTAAAATAACTACCCATTTGGTTTTTATTGAAATAAAATAACCTTCTCCAATTATAAAATAAATGTTATCGGATGCTAATAAAGCAGTTCACCGACAACAATGGTCGACTGATCTAAAACGTTGGACGTATTGTACTTGCTCATCGTTGATAGGATGTAAATAACGGATAAAGAAATGGATTGTTTTATTCCACGCGTTGTTTTCACTGTAGTTTAAATATACTCTCTTCATGATAATTTACTATGGTGGTATTGGAACCAAATTCCCAGTTTTCGAATCTTAATATACCTTTTCTCACTCACTAACACTGCGCCAACCCTTTCAATTACTTTCAACTTAAATTAATCCATGCTTATTATTTAATAGGCAAATGTCTATATTTTTAAAATCATACTCAGAAAGATTCAAAAATGATCGCATTAGATTAAAAATATATAGAAATAATGTGTGTATTTATATTATAAAATGTTGTCTAGATAATAATTATTTATCTTATTTTTTTAAAGTTAATTTTGGTTATAAGTTGCCGTACAGCTATTTTAATATTTTGTTTTAGGATTGGCTATAGTGACATTTCACCTAAAAGTTAAGATCTTATATTAAATTCAGCTTAAATAACGACTTTTATATTTAAGACATTGCTTTATCAGATAGACTTCATTTTCACATTTAATTTTATCAAAGTTAGTTTGATACCACTGTGTTTTAAAAATGAACAACGCTAATAAGTATAAAATAAAAAATATATAATATGATGTGTAAATCTATATTTTCTGGGCCTTCAAAATAATTAAACAATACCAAAAATGGCCACACAAAAAACTAATCCAAATATTTAATTTTAATTAAAGCGTTTTGTTTGCAATCTTTTAGCTTTAGCTAGTTTATAACAATGTTTCAAACAATTATGTGTAGCCAAATTTTTAATTATGTTTTTTTTACGAATTTTTTACACTGATTTAGTAGAGTTGATGAAATTAAGATTTAGAGGAAATCTTTCCTAATTTTCTTGGAGAAAAAAGCAGAAAGCATTCATCAAAAAACCACCACACCATCCTCCACACAGCCAGGATTCGCAACAGTACCTTTCTGTCAACAACAATAGTCATGATGAGCATGACATATCGACCACGTGATATATTATATTTTTAAATAATAAATTACAACAAGAGAGATAAAAATTGGCAATTTGGCACTGAAACTACATAGACAGGGTTACTCAGAACTCCACGGACAACGTTATAGATGTTGTACAGGGTGATAAGACAAGTACTTCCACGTAAAGAACTTGAGGACAGCGACGCCAAATAGTGACGCTACGACACGCCAATGTTGCCACGTGTACCTAGGACTAAGGGGGTGGGTAATATATCCATCTTCAACACATATAGAGTGTGGAGTAAATTATGACTAGTAACAGCCATTTAATTGACTGATACGGTCTAGGGGTAAGGTGTCAAACTTTTATGCTGGCGGCCGGGGTTCAATCCTCGGTCCCGGCAAAGATTTATCTGATCACCAAACCCTTCCTTCACCTCTGACCAGACAACTTGTGAATGTGGGGAATGCCAAGCCTCCACCGTTGTTCGGATTCCACGTTAGACTGTAGGTCCTCCATTTAATCTCACAATCACCATACTATTACACATTAGCGTAAGTGCGTATAACCCGAACGGGTAGTAAGAGGCGATGCTAATAATAATAATAATAATAAATGACTGATAACCGATACCCATAATGAATTGCTGATTCTTTCAAAGATATGGTTACTGGTTCTGATAAGGGTAGATACGGAAATGTAAGTGCTATGATGGCAACATCGTGTGTACAAGGGAAAAGAGGGATGAGGACGCCTGTGCTGGTTGCTGCATATGTTGCCCATCCCCCCGGGTGTATACAGTGCCAACTTTGAAATCTCGTAGCGCTGCCGTTCTTCGAAGCTGACCCCAAGCTCATTACGTGGAAGTACTTGTCTTGTTGTCGTTTAGCCCGACTGGGTAGTAAGAAGCGGCGCTAAGAACATGCTTGTCTTATCATCCAGTACAAACATTATATTGTTGCTCGTGGAGCTATGAATGATACTTATTATTATTATTATTATTATCACCGCGTCTTACTACCCGTTCGGGTTATACGCACTTACGCTAATGTGTAATGTTAGGGTGATTGTGAGATGAAATGGAGGACCTACAGTTTAACGTGGAATCCGAACCACGGTGGAGGCATGGCATTCCCCACATTCACAAGATGTCTTGTCAGAGGTGAAGGAAGGGTTTGGTGATCAGATAAATCTGTGCCGGGACCGAGGATTGAACCCCGGCCGCCAGCATAGAAGTCTGACACCTTACCCCTAGACCACCAGGTCACCTACTATGAATGATACTGTACGAATCTATTTGTATCCTTAAACTTGTAACCATTTTCCATTTGGAAGGGGGGTGAGGGGTATCTGATGTAGGCATATGCAAGAGGTACCGAATAAAATAGACTAAAAGTAAATTACAAAACTTTTAACTGAACAAGCAGATTCTTGTTTTATTTGTAGATGCTAAGGATCTCGGTTAGTGTGTTGACAAAGAGTTATAAGATACTTCATGGAAGAGTCCCGTATTGTCAAATTACAAATTACAAAGTACAATAGCTTTCCATCTGTATTTGAGATTGTTTTGTAAAGCGTGTGCAAGTAGAAATAAAATGCACACAAAAAGTTCATTCTAGGTCACACAAGTTTATAGAGACAGAAAAGGATTAGGTAATTAGATTAGAAACGAAAGATACACAAAGGAGTATATAATTATAAATGAGTAATAAAGATTCGAAACTTTCAAATAGATAGTTTGAATTTTTTTAACTCAATTAAAATCCAATTAAACATTACTTCTGAATACTAAATATTAATTTAGAAACATTATAATATCAATATGTTCAATTCAACTTTTTCCAAGCTTTGAAAATATAACTATTAAATTTCAAATTAATTTACTAACTTTAATATAATAATAAAAAACACTGTATATAATTGTATCTCTGGCAGAAATAAAGGCGTAGAGTTTCATTGGCCCACTCACCTCACTCTTGTAATCAGTATTAAATAACTAATATATATATGTATATATATATGTATATTATATATATATATATATATGTTGGCAATATTTATCTAATATAGTGCTAACGTTATTGGTTTAAGATGATTCCCTAGATTTTAAATAGTTTTATTTACATCTCAAAGTTATGTAAAACATTTGAAGTTAGCTTTAAAATTATTATTAAAATACAATAAACTTAGTCGACACTTTAAATTCCATCCAACTCACAATTTTTTTTTATGAATCAGCAAGATTCCCTAAAAAACAGAAAATGTTACTGATGATTCAGTTATCTTATTTCATTAAACCATTCGGCAACCGAAGCCGGTCAAGGTATATTTTTAAATACTAATTTTAACAAATAAGCTCCTTAGTTTTTAAATGATTTAGCTTTTACTATTAAGCATACAAGTTGTTTAAAAACTAAGTACCTGATAATATTTTATAAAAAAATATTTAAGGTATAATCAAAATAAAACAGATTTCCTGTTTAAATATTTTCTAAAGGAAACAATACCCTTTGTTGATTTTTATAATTCATCTGGACTGTGACTAACGTGAGGTCTGAAGAAGGGGAGGTAAAGCATAAGAGGACTCATTAAATTATCATTTAAAATAAAAGCATATTGTGTGACAAAACTCTCATCCCTTTTGTGGAGGACACGCTGAGACGCTCAACAAACGTTTTATGTTTGGGTTGCTTAAAAGTTTATAAATATATTAAAGATATCACACAATTAGTTACAGCTCACGGTACTTTATTTTGCCTTTTTTTTATTTAAAGGTAATGAGACATAATGGGCTGGACCCTTTGAAACTTCCTGAAATTTCCCAGAGATTTAAGTTGGCTGGCTTGGCACCTCGTAAATAGTGAATACTTCAAAAGTATTATTATTATTATTATTATTATTAGCACCGCGTCTTACTACCCGTTCGGGTTATACGCACTTACGCTAATGTGTAATGGTAGTGTGATTGTGAGATGAAATGGAGGACCTACAGTTTAACGTGGAGTCCGAACCACGGTGGAGGCCTGGCATTCCCCACATTCACAAGATTTCTTGTCAGAGGTGAAGGAAGGGTTTGGTAATCAGATAAATCTATACCGGGACCGAGGATTGAACCCCTGCCGCCAGCATAGTAGTCTGACACCTTACCCCTAGACAACCAGGTCACCTTTAAAAAGTCTTGAAATCAACTATAAACTATTTGAAAGTTTCACATATATTGTAAGAGATTTGAGGTATTGCGATTTATACTTTATTTAACAGCCTTTAAGAGTCTTTGTTTCACTTCCACAATTCAAAGGACGGGGGAGGGATGGCAGTAAAGGTTTAGCCTTCTCATTATGAAGAAGCAAATCAGTGGTAATAAATCGTAGGTTACTTATCCAAGGCACTCATAGCCCTATTTAATTTTGTGTTTATTTAAACCATGATGCAAATATTATAGCTATTTGATTAATGTATTATTATCTGCAATATTCTCGAAATTTTTAATTGGAATATTTAAATTACACTTATTAAGTACCCAGTTATTTAAAAATAGGACTTACAAACTAAATTGAAATAATAGTACAAACAAAGAGAATCATTTTAGTATCATTCTGATGTGTATTCTTTTATAAACAAATATTAAACTGAGTATACTCTCATTTGTGAATGAGTTAGATTTCCCTGGGTCCTTGAATGTATTTCCTAAAAATATCTCACCAATAATTTTATATATATATATATATATATTATAATAATACAAATAGATATATTTAATTATAATAAGATAATTATGTTTAGATGCAATTATGTAGTCGGTATTAAAATATTATTTTGCTTAAAATGATAAAAATATCTCACCAATAATTATACGATAGATTTATGTAATTATAAAAATATAATTATGCTTAGATGCAATTATGTAGTCGGTATTAACATACTATTTGGCTTTGTGAAATAAATAATGACTTGCTGGAAACTTTTGTTTGTGAATTTTACGTAAATTTTTAAACTCACATTTTAAATAAGAACTTATCTTACAAGCTAGACTAACTTGTATAATTCTGTTTATTACTAAACACCTGGTTATATCACTTATATATTGATTAATCATTTAAATGCAGGATGAACACGTATACAAAATTCAGGCTTACCTATACTTCCAGTCAATCACTAAAAAACAATTAAAACGAGAATGTTACGCAATAAATACTTTTTTTAACACCACGTATTACTACTTATGTGGAACATACGTTTATGTTCTAACTAGGCTAATGAGTTAGAGATGAGAAATTTTGAATTTAGAAGAAGTGTATAAGCCATTGCGTGAAAGGAGAGGGAAAACTATTTTGGAAAAATAACCCTCAGTACACCCGACCAGAATATGAACCCCAATCTCCCTGTTATCGGCAGTCTAGCCTAACACAAGTGTGACGCCTTTACCATATATCTACCGAAGAAGGTCACAATAAATATTAATTTGTGCGATGAATCGTTGAATTAACTGTAATTAAAGTTGCATTTCACGCTAACAACCAACACATGGTTTTCCTTGTATCGATATGAATACAATTCAATGATTTTTTTTTATTTGGTTTCGCCTCTGGCTACTGATTTAAGGGTTCAGGGCTAGCCTTAAAACTGTATTTCTGGTTAATTCGGAGCATGAATTTTCACAAGAAAGTACGGATGTTCTGGGGGCTGTTTCTTGTGTCTGCTCTAGAGTTAAGCTAATTTGCCGGTTTGGTACTTATATAATCAATAGTTGTTTTAGAAGTCACACGTTAAAGATGTCACGTGATTCCCGAAAAGTGTGAGCGACGTACACCATTCATGGTTTGGCAATGAAACGATTTTAAGGCGTCGATAAGAATGACGCGCTCAGAGGCAGGTGGCTGCGTTCCGTCACGATTACATATCCTTTCTCCCCTCCCTCCTTCCTAGTGACGTCATTTATGGTTCAGCTCTAGTGGAACATTGAACAGGAGGGTAATAATTCCTCAACTCCCCTCTCTTGGGAGGAGTTTACAACTGGAATATTACCGTGCTATGGTATTATAAACTTGGAGGTCGTCGAGTCTGAGAAAGTCCAAACTGTTCTCGCTTGCACCTTCTTAGGTTCTGAGTCGGTTGGAACCAGGAATAGAGGATTCATTTGAGGACTGACATGGTTCGTTTCATTGTTTTATTCGTTTTCTCCCGTTTAGTTGGAACATTAAAGGATATAAAAAAATCTATCTCTTGAAACAGAACGAGGAAGAGAAATTTGAGGGAGACGCATCCTAATACTTTTTTTTGGGGGGGAGGGAAGGGCTTAATTTGACATTTAGGAAAGTTACTATATATATTTCCATTGATGAATGCATAAATTCTTGTAATCAGCATTGTTAGATAAATAATATTTTATTCATACCTGATTTTGTAGTAAAATGTTATCATTTTTGTCGCAAAAAATGTGTTTTTAATTTAATGCGCTACCTATGATAATTAGATTGTATATTTACTTGAAAAAATATATAAAAAACATTTGCACTGAGGGTATTTATCTTCAATTCACTCGGTTGAGAATAAAACCCTTCCATCTCTCAGGGCAAAGTCGAGCGCACTTGTGCACACCTAACTTTTAACAGTACCCAAAGTGATGGGCACGCGTGCCAAGGCATCAGATTATTCTGGTATAGTTTTCCGTTAATAGGGAGTTATGGGTTCGAATTGTATTTTATTTATTTATTTATTTGAGGTATTTATGTAAACACTCTGAACTAACAACACACTAGAATTTCTTTGATGAAGAACCAGAAAAGGTATATTCACGTAATTTACAGGGTTCTTTTGCTTGACAGAATTTACATAGGACCGACGGTTTTACTTCCCCTCTGAAGGAATTTGTGCTACGGATATTATCGCTCAAGAAAAATCCGTCAAACCAAGCTGGGAACGAACCCACGAGCATAGGGTCCTGGGGCAAGCACTTAACTCCAAGACCAGTGAGGTCGACTTCGAATTATAAACGCGTATACTTAGGGTCGCTATCTCTGAGTGGTTTTTAAATTGCCCCTCCCCCTCTCTTCCACTATCATACGCAAATGTCAATGTATTTACTATCAATTATACATTTCTCAGAGCTATCATATCAGTGCAAATATGTGGATAACCCAAACAAGGTGATCACACTCATGCATGAAACTATATCGTTTTTAGAAGTGATTCTACTTCAATCGGAGACCACGTGTGGACCAGAAACTCCAAGATATAATAACCCACGCATGTTTTTTTTTACTTACTTTTTGTTTTATCTCCCATTTCATAAAAACAAACACGAATGTTTAGTGATAATTTGTTATTAAATAAATTGTACATAGTCTAATTATTAAAATCTTGGGGTTGAGTGGATAGTTTTAATACAGACATACAATTTCAGTGAAAATGCTGTCCTATTTTATAGTCATAGAAAAAGATTATAAAATAAAAAACGTTATTACAGCCTATAAAAACAATAGCTTCAAATAAGAAGGAAACAAACCCCACTGGGTTTTATATCCTTTGATAAATAGTAATACTGCCCGCATTACACAACTGTATTAAATATAGTATGGTTTCTCTCTCGCGGCGTCAAAAAATAAAAGAATTTAATAGTGATAATAACCTTTATTATATTATAATATCCAGTTCTGCATATTAAAATTAAATTTAAAGTCCTTTGCTGATGGAAATATGATTGGTACAATAACGTAGATATCACTTATTGAAAATAATTATAAATATTGCATTAATTTGAAATAGTAGGTACTTTGGCAAGCTAAAGAAATATATATAAAATAAATACTTTATAAAATATTATTAACTACTTTACAGTTTGTACAACATAATGTTTTATATAACTGAGAGCTGTTTCAGTAATTTTGTAACTTTAAGACAACCGTTTTAATAATAAACACAGTCGTGTGTGGATATCTCGCTTCAAATAGACGGATCCTTTAATATATTATATTCCACAAATTAAATATCAATTTTTGTTTTCCATAAACTTAATTAGTCATACATTCCCATTCATTCTATAAACTTTATATCATTCGGGAATGAATCGTTTTCAAATATAAGTAACCCTGATTTGATTCCTGTAGCGGGCCTAAAATGTATCACTTTAAAATTGAGTCTGTTACGAATATTATTATATGACATAAAGAACGTTGCGTCTTACTGCTCGTTAAGATAGAAGTGTAAAGGATGCAAGAAAAGGTGTGAGTTTTTTTTTCAGTTTTTAAAGCAAAGCTTTTTTGACAAAAAAAAACACAACAGGAAGATATAATTTAATGTTCTTCACATGGTAATGTAATATCTAAAGTGGTTGAATATCAGTCATGAGCAAATATTATATTTACAGTTGATGAATATATGTCATGAGCATAGTGTAAATTTACGACAAACTTTTTAACGAAGAGAAAAAGTAGTCACTAAATTCGAGGACATCCTTGATAGATATTCAAAAAATGTTGACCGACTGGACATCTCCATAATGGGTAATTCAATCTAATGCAAGAGAAACGCCAGTGACCATGCGAACACCGATATAGTTCAGTCAATTTTGTACATGGCAACTTAATGATATTTGCTACGCGCATAAACGGACCTCGGCTAACACAACTTCTTGGCCAGCCTGTAGACGACCGTAATGGCTTCGCAAATATAATGAGGTTTACACGGAATGAATGTTTATCTTATTTCAATATAAAATTTGGTTGTGATCGTATAGTGGGTTAAATTAATTAAAGAAATCATATATTTAAATTTATTTTAGCAATTCACTCGATACACGTCACTCGTCGTATTTAGTGTGAGAGTGGCCGTCAACCGATTTAAGGTGAATTACAATATCCACTGCTTAGTCGTGATATAATATAACTACTTCTCGCTATCACGTCTGATTATTTTTTATTATAATAATTATAGCCGCGGCGACTAACCGAGCGACTAACGCGAGGGGTCGTTTAGAGGTTCACAAAAATATGACACCCCAGAGTTCACCTGGGAGCGTCCTTGGCCGTAGCCTGGTGAGACCAGAGTGCCGCGTCTCCTACGCTACTCAACGAATACTATATTTTAAATATTGAAGAAATACTCCCATTGGTCCAGAAGATCCAACATGGACGAACCTAACTGTCCCCCGGACCGTTAGCGCGGTCCAAGACAAGGGAAGGAAGCCACCCCCCTTTAATAACTTTTAGGAAGCTATTGTTACTGTCAGCAGCGACTCCCACAATATTCTTTAATACCTGGATGGCAGGCTATTAACCTTACTATACCCCGTTATTTCCTATAGGGTTGCAAAAACATCCCATTTTCTGATGCGTTCACAAAGAACTGCATCAATATGTGGTCTTGTTCCTATGCTTGTCTTAAAAATTATAGGGTTTAATCATAATCATTATTATTATTATTATTATTAGCACCGCGTCTTACTACCCGTTCGGATGAAATGGAGGACCTACAGTTTAACGTGGAATCCAAACCACGGTGGAGGCCTGGTATTCCCCACATTAGCAAGCTGTGATTAATACACGTCTTGTCAGAGGTGAAGGAGGGGCTTGACGATCAGAAAAATCTGTGTCGAGACCGAGGATTGAACCCCGGACACCCAGCACAGATGTCTGACAACTTACCCCCAAACCACCAGGTCACCCTAGGGATCAATCGTTTTATATTATTATTATTATTATTATTATTATTATTATTATTAGCACCGCGTCTTACTACCCGTTCGGGTTATGCGCACTTACGCTAATGTGTAATGGTAGGGTGATTGTGAGATGAATTGAAGGACCTACAGTTTAACGTGGAATCCGAACCACGGTGGAGGCCTGGCATTCCTCACATTCACAATATGTCTTGTCAGACGTGAAGGAAGGGTTTGGTAATCAGATAAATCTTTGCCGGGGCCGAGGATTGAACCCCGGACGCCAGCATAGATGTCTGACACCTTACTCCTAGACCGCCAGGTCAACGACAATCGCTTTATAGCTTGCATATATATTATTATGTTCACACAAATAAAGGTTTGTTTCTATTTGTCCATATTGACATTAAGGTATTTAAAAAGGTTTGCTAAAACTATGTTGTGATATTTCTTCTTGTTCATCCTATATACGTCCTCACCTTCAGACCATCTACTCCACGCGCCTTGCAATAAAAGATACAAACCTTGTCTCCTCCCTCCGAACACATCCACTACCCCCCACCACCCCTCTTTCCTAACCAGAAACATGGCACAAACTTCCTTGCGACATCCTCCTCTTCTTTCGAACCATTTTTCTACTCGCTGTTTTCTCTCAAGTCAAACTTTATAAAGGTTTCCCTTTTTCATTCTTACTTTGTTTCTTTACTCCCTACTCCTTTTTTTGCATCCCATTTCTCCAAACTGATGTAGTTTTGTGTTTTTAAAGAAAGGGAAAAAAACATATTTGAATGTATTGCACGTTTCACAGTAGGTACAGTATACTCATTATTTAAAAAGAGCAACTTTTGTGATTATAATTTATTTGTTTCTAGTGAAACTACCTGATATTGTCTACTGTTTTCATAGTTTAGTTTTTTTCCGCAATTATTGTTTTGAAAATTCCAATGTTATTCCTATCAAAATTGAATTACCAGAGGATTTTTCTAATAAAATGAATTTTTATCGACTTCGAATGCAATTATGTTTTTATTATTATTATTATTGCAACACTTTTTCACTTAATATCCTGAATAGATTCTTTCTAAAGATATAAAATACTCCTAATGAATATGCCCTTAAAATAAAAGTAATCTAGTTGACAAAAATAAATATAGTTTGATTTAAATATAAAGAGATATTTTTGAAAATTACAAATGTTATTAAAAGTGTTTTCATAAATTTACACGTAAAGTCATGTGAGATTCAACTGTTACTTTCAAAAATTTATTATTATTATTATTATTATTATTATTATTATTACACGGGACTGACGACCTTACTCCCCCCGAAGGAAGTTGTGCTACAAATTTTTATCTCCCAAGAAAAATACGTCGATGATAGCTGGATTTGAAACTACGAAACTCGGTTCCCGAAGAGAGAACTTTACCGCAAGCCTATCGAGTTCTACCTTTCTGTTGTTAATATCAATATAAGATATGGAGATCCTTTATCGATACGGGTAAGCTGGTAAGCCTCATCAAAACGGTATCAAACAAGGACGTTAAACCTCCAGCGACCAATATTTTTAAAGTATCTCCTTGTACAATAATTGTGAACTATTCTGAAAAATTGAAACATGATGCCTAGACACGGGAATCGAATCCTGTACCTTTGGCTTAGTATGCCAATTTTCTAGCCACTGAAATATCCAGGAATCATCCCGTGCCCAGGGTCATTCTTCACTCATATTTTAATGCAGAGTCTATGATGGACGTGTGGAAATCGTCGGCTACAAATGTGTGATTTTATTAAGATCACTGCGTATAACGCGAACGGGTAGTAAGACGCGATGCTAATAATAATATTAAGATCACGAGCTATCAGATAACGCAGCCACCTTCAACTCGGTAGTTGTCTTAATGCTGCCACTTGCACAGTTATTATAATTGTAAGAATTGCATATTTATGAATCAAATAGCCAAAGCTATTATTTATGCTTTTAGTGAGGATTACCACGTCCAGTTGTCATTTGTCAACTTTCAGAATATGATACCTTGATGGAGTAATCCTTACTAAAAGCATAAATATTAGGTTTGGCTATTTTATTCTTAATTGTTAACTAACTATGACAATCCCAAGGCAATTAATAATAATAAATATTCGAAAAAAATCTCACCTAACACCCAAACAAATGAAAGCGATGTTTCCCAACATTCTTATATTTCTTTGTACCAAGTTTCAAATACCATATTTTTGAATTGTTATTTTATATCTGGCAGGGGCAGATCCAGATCATTTTCATAGGGGAGGGGGGGTTATAGTTATAAATTACATAGTTACTTACAATGTTATATTTATGTTTAAAGCCATTTAATAGTTTCTCGTTCTTATTTGATCTTAGAGTATGCTTTAAACCGTGGTCATCCTCTCCAATGTTTTAAAATTATATAGTTTTTATAAACTATTTGGAGTTGCCCTCCTTCAACCATTTTTGGAAAAAATGGTTCACTATAGAAACTATGAGTAGTCTTCGCCTTGGTTTTTTAAATTAGATTATTTATAAGCCATTTAAAATGTTCTTCACATAGAAATCTTTGAAATTTAGATTCCCCTCGATGCTACTTAGAGTGATCCTCACCTTAATGTTTTACGATAATTAGATACCTCTAGAAGATAATCTTTAAACTGGTATTCCACAGACAACGTTTCTAAGATTTAATTATTTGAGAAACTAGGCTATTTGGAGTGGTCCTCGGCTGAAATTCTTCAAAATTACATGCATCTAGAAGCTATTTGGAGTTGTCCTTCCCCAGACATTTTTGACATTTTTGACATTTTGATAACTTCGAGATAACTTGATAACTTTGAGAGCTTCCCTCTCCTGATTTTTTCTGTTAGTTAGATGCCTTTAGTATTGTAGTTACTTTAAATGGTCTTCTCCGGCAAATTTTTTACAACAAAATGCATCTAGTCGGTGACCTGGTGGTCTAGGGGTAAGGTGTCAGACTTCTATGCTGGCAGCCGGGGTTCAATCCTCGGTCCCGGCACAGATTTATCTGATTACCAAACCCTTCCTTCACCTCTGACAAGACATCTTGGGAATGTGGGGAATGCCAGGCCTCCACCGTGGTTCGGATCCCACGTTAAACTGTAGGTCTTCCATTTCATCTCACAATCACCCTACCATTATACATTAGCGTAAGTGCGTATAACCCGAACGGTTAGTAAGACGCGGTGCTAATAATAATAATAATAAAATGCATCTAAAATCATTTAGAATTTGATATAAGGTCATCTTTTAGATTCATATTCAACGATAGCAAAGGATTTGATATATATCTAGGGATGAATTTATTCCAGATAGGGGAAAATTACTTCTAGGGGGCAGTGTCCCCCACAGATCCACCACTCCCCCTGTCCACACATACTCTATATTCGGTATTCGTGCATGAACTGCTCCCAGGTGATTATTAGTTTTCTTTGATGTGTGATAGCCTACCGTCTCTATGCGGAACAATACTCTCTACTCGCTATGCTCGACAAATATTCCTACATGAAAATGAATATTTTTTCCACACTTTCCTGAGCCATGTCGAAAATTGAATAAACATGGACGAATAATGCATGTGTGGACCAGGCGTAAAAGGTGCCTGCACGTAAAAATATACAAAATTATGTAATTTATCTGTGTTGTATTTTCTTTTTAAAATTTAACTTTCATTTGTTTTGTTTTTTGTATTAATTTTCTAACTTTCACATGGGCGTCGACTGACCCTTTGATCCTCCCTGAATCCCTTCTTGTATTCGTGGGTGAGATTTTTACAAATTTGCCAAATTTAAATTTTCTTCCACACTATAAGATACTTTTAGAAGGATTCCAAGCTATTATATCCTCTTAAACCCCCAAAACGTTTTTGGTTCCCACATTCTAATTTGAAATTTCAAAGATTTATTTGGCTTGTTAATGATGTTCTAAATTTCAATATTCAACTACACCAAAAATAGTTTTTTCAGTACCACATCTTACTATCCATTCGGATTAAAAATTTATAGATACTAGTTACGCTAGTGGCATAGGAATAAGGAAGGTTGAAATTGGAGGAAGTGTAGTCAAACTTACGTCGAAAGAGTTGGAAACTATTTAGGTAAAACCATTCTCAGTAAAACAGACTGGATATGAACCACAATCTCCCCATTATCAGTAGTCTAGCATATTGCAAGAGTAGTGCCGTAGACCATGTGGCCACCGAAGTGGGTCCGAAAATATTTATATTAATTTCAAGCTCTTAAATTTCTCATTTTCAATTTTTATGTTTAAAAATGAGGTGGCCCAATGGCTAGATAATTTTATAATAAAGAAAATTGATAAAACTAAATAAAAAGGAAAAATAAACTACTAAGAGTAAATTTTATGAAGAAAGCCCACCTAAGGAGATAGGAAAAATGGGGGAGGAATCCAATGCACCAAGGTGACATCTTCCTTTCTTCTGTCTACCTACACGACAAAATTATATTTCATTCCTTACCAGATAAGTATTTCTCTATTATTTTATTAAATTATGGCTTGGGTCTAAGCTTATCAAATATAGTGAAAAACAAACAATTATCTGGTGTAGCCAAATTCATAAAAATAGTTATAGTCAAGGACAATTATTGTCCAAGAAACGATTGTTAGTCCAGTAGAAATCAACGAAACTATTTCAATAGATTTAACAATTTGAACAGCATTGGTATCATTGCGAAACATAATTGACCAAAAGCTCGCCAAAACTAATCCACCTCAGTCCATCAGCCTCGCCTATGTCTCGTGATCCGCAGTTAAGAGATTTGCTCGGCTTACAGAGCCCGTCTCTGTTTGTATTGGTTTCACTGTTTAACCCCCCCCCCCTAACCCATTTGCCCACATTTTCTCCCATTGTGTACGGTCTCATGTCTGACCATCCAATGAGGTAGCTATGTAAATGATCACGGGGTGCTAGGGTGGTTTGAGTCACAAAGGACCCTTTAATAGGGTCGTACTGCTGATAATTGGAAGGCAAGGTTTTGGGTGCGTCTCTAAGGGTATTTGGTACTGCAGACGTATGTACTTTAACACCAGATGCGAGGGGTAGAATCCAGATAGGTGCACATGGGTGAATATTATTGAGAAATTTCGACGAGAAAATCCAACCATTACATTGGAATATTACAAATAATATTGCCTTTTCATAGCTCATCGCTTTACAAATGAAGCAATTATTAATTATCAATTAAAATGGTTCCTGCACATCTTATAGAAATATCTAGAATCGTCCATTTTTTTAAAATTCTTTACTATTATCAATAAAATATTTCCTACAAACCCTATAAAAATAAATATCTAAGCTTGCCCATTGTTTTTAAATTTGTTATTATTAACGATAAAATAATTCCTGCAGTAATAAAATAAATGGTACGGGGCTCCACAAAGCTCATAAAATATATTAAACAAAATAATATACACTAGCAAACCCAATAATAAATGGTGCTATATTTGATTAAAACATTTTTTGACTCTCGGTTTTAAATTTTATCATTTTATTTTGAAAGAATTCGAAATTCATCAATATCTTGAGTTGTTTTTTTTTAGTCACAAATCTTTCTCTTCTAGTAAGGTATCGAGAAAGTTTTATTTAATATCTAGATTTGCCAATTGCTTTTAAATTCGTTTAAAATGTGGCTGTAATCCAAACATTTCAAGTGAAAGTGGCTTATCGACTTTTAGAATACTTCCGCAACAATTTTCTTGGGGCATTCGGTTCCAAAATAGTAATATGATCGAGTCATAAATGTGTGGAATGATGAACCTAAAACCAATCATCCAATGGTGTCTACTTTTAAAGGATAGCTTAATAAAACGTTGTCAGATAGCTATTCATTCAAATTACATGAAATGGTAAGCAATTTGATTATAAATCGAGTCCATTAGTAAACCGGAAATAGCGTTGACAAACAAGCGGGATTATTAATCCAAATCTTAATGGGTTTAACTTTGTAGGAGTATTAACATATTTGGTATAATTGGACTTTACTACTGTTTAATTAGTATTATTAAGATTGTTATCAGTATTATAGTCATATTCAATATGATAATTACTCGCTTCAGTGATCATATGGTTTAAAGCGTCACTCTAGCAATAGAGTGAGGGGACTGGTGATGGCGGGGAAATCAAGTCTCGAGTCCCAGCCGTGTGTATTGAGGGTGGTTTTCCTTGAATAATTCTCCAACTTTCCTCTACGTGAATTCTGGTACACTTTCTTTAAATTTCCCTTTACTCACCCTTAGCACACATTAGCCTAGTTTGTTCATATAAGTATAGGAAGATTACTTTCATTAGCGTGGAAGGGGAAGGGAAAAACAAAAGTTGTAAACGTAGACCATACCCCAGTATAACTTCGAACCCTAAACTCCTCATCAACGGGGACCAAGCACAATCTGAGTCTGACACCTTCGTGGATTGTCGGGAATGTTAAAGAGTTCCTTTCAAAATGCTGAACAACCTTTTAAAAGATTAAAGTTAAAGTGAATCTGATCAATAAATTAGAGTTACTCTTTATTAATTGGTACGTTTAATGCAGGGGTAGTTGATTAACTAATTTAAATGAGTAGATACTGAGATAAAATGTACCTTGACCTTTAATAATCCCCGCGAATAAGTTTGTTAATGGCCTCAAGGGCACTCGGTGGGTGGGCTGAACCAATGAAAGCTCGACAAAAAAACTTACTAACAGAAACATTTTATGGAAACTGAGAGCCTTGAGGTCACCGTGAGGAGACCATATTTGGTTTCTGGTCGGTCAGTGTTTTCCCATTTGGTTACAGAGCATGCATGCGCAGAGAGATATTCCTACAGTATTTCTTCGTGCCTTGACCATATGTTAATTATCACCACCAAACCAAACATGCTATATCTTCTGTTGTGTGTTTTTAATCTACAACTAATTACTCTATCTTATATAATCAAACTTCGTGTACCAATCCATATAATTATAGGTATAGCCTCAAATCATATATAATCTCATATAACTGTAAAATAATAAAACGTTCCTGTGGGAAGTAAATGGCCCAGAATATATTAAAGGGGAATTTAGACTATGACTTTTTTTCATGCAACATGAGACATGCAACTAGGCGCACCGGAGAGGCACGTTGGACATGTGACTGTGCATGCTCCAAATATAGTTGTGCGTCTAGACGCAGTTAGGTGCAAGTGCTCCCCAAATATTTGGGGACCATTTTACAACACTATTGCCTCACAGTCAATAGATAACTGTTAAGAGGTACTTTTTATTAGAGTCATTTTGCCTTTTTTTTTAAACTCACCTTCACATAACCATAGAGTGCCTTGATGATGGCCACTCATACTTCTGGAACTATGACTGAAATCGATGACAACGGTATTATAAATTGGTACATCAAACTTTTATATCTGTCACCTGTTGCCAAAAACGAAAAGTGATCGATAATCTTGTACTTGCTGGTATGGCATCCGTAAATTTGGTATCTTGTTTTGAAATGTGTGATTCAACCATACTAAGCCAAATATCAAAATCATTTGGGGACATTCTTGTGAAGTTGTCGCGATACGGTATCTCCAACATGGACCTGCCATTTGCGATTTAAATATCTTATAATATAAACACATTTTTATTGTGTTATTTAATATAACTTTTATTTAGAAATTACAGCTATCATTTTTGTTTAATAGTTTAAAAATGTATTATTATTATTAGCACCGCGTCTTACTACCCGTTCGGGTTGTACGCACTTACGCTAATGTGTAATGGTTGGGGGATTGTGAGATGAAATGGAGGACCTACAGTCTAACATGGAATCCTAACCACGGTGGAGGCCTGGCATTCCCCACATTCACAAGGTGTCAGAGGTGAAGGAAGGGTTTGGTAATCAGATAAATCTGTGCCGGGACCGAGGATTGAACCCCGGCCACCAGCATAGAAGTCTGACACCTTACCCCTAGACCGCCAGGTCACCCACCAGTTTAAAAAAAATACATGCTTGAAAGTTGATTCAATTTATATATAGATCATAATGAATTTGCCATACCAGTGCATGCACGTGTTAGCCCGAATCGACAGTTAACAACTCTGTCTAGTAAAAGTAAAAACAAACACTAATTATCAGACTTCAAACTCTGATTGTGCCCGGGAGCTGCTGAGCTCTTACGGACACAAGTAAAACTACTTCTAGAAAAAGAACATAAAAACAATATAATTTACAAATTAAACATATTGCTCTCTTTCTCGCACCTACAGTCGAGGCAAGATGCAAGAGCCCAGAGTCAAGATGCACCGAAAGGGGAATGCCTCTGCGCATATAATGTTGCATGAGAGGAGGCATAAGTCGAAATGAACCTTAACCAAGTAAAAATTAAAGATACTCTAATCCAGTATATTTATTTTGAAAACATTTAGGTTTTACAGGCTACAACATTATCTATTTTAAAAATAAAATAGCCCCCATCTATCAACAAACATTTAAAAAAATTATAGTTGTGTATAAAAGAGGATAATATTCATTAATTTGCCTTAAGTTTACATTGAGGATGCATCACATGTGTGTGTGTGTGTGTTTTTAACGAATCAGGAGGTAGACAGAGACTGTATCTAGGACTCCCTGTGGCCATTAGTTGGCGTGTGTGCTGAGCTGAGAGTAACGTCTGTAACACAACAGAGATATATGAATAGAGAGAGATGGATTGACAAAGATAAAAAGAGATGGAAGGTTAGAGAAAGGTGGATTGATACAGATGGATGGAGATAGAGAGACATAGAGAAATTAATGGATAAAAAAGAGGTATATAGATGGATAGAGAGAGGTGGATTGATAGAGATGGATGGATAAAACAGAAGTAGATAGATGGATAGAGGTGGATGGATGGATATGGATATAGATAGATAAAAATGTTTGGATAAAAAAGAGGTAAATATATGGATAGATATGGATGTAAATAGAGAGAAATGTATGGATAAAAAAGAGGTAGATAGGTGGATAGAGAAGTGGATGGATAGAGTTGGGTGCAGATAGAGAGAATTGTATGGATAAAAAAGAGGTAGATAGGTGGATAGAGAGGTGGATGGATAGAGATGGATGGATAAAGAGAGATGTGTATAGATAAAGAGTTCGCTGTATATAGAGAGAGATAAAGGTAGATGTAAAGAAAGAGGTAGATTGGTAGTTAAAGAGAAAGGTGTATGGAAAAGATTGATGAATGTATGGATACATATACACACACTTATTAATCATTAATTAATTTTAGAACTACCACTATTATATTTCTACCCACTTCGGTTAATGCAGGGTCTAAATTAGTGTGTTCCAAAGTTTTTCATCCCAAGGCTAAAATCTGATCCTCATTTTGAATCGCCCGCTGAAGATATATTTGGAAGTTCCATCTACTTACACTATCAATACATATATTTTATTCTAGGTGGTTATAATATTTCAAACTATACTGACGAATTAAAAGTATTAAATATATTATGAAATATTCACATAAAATTACTTTACAAAACTACTTAGAATTATAAATATATATTTATA
>CABFOW010004023.1:48770-63072 GCA_902141385.1 Timema californicum | reverse complement strand
CTCGATAAAAAGAAGCTGTGATCCTAGTGCTCTCAGCTCGATAAAAAGATGATGTGATCCAAGTGCTCTCAGCTCGATAAAAAAGCTGTGATCCTAGTGCTCTCAGCTCGATAAAAAGATGATGTGATCCAAGTGCTCTTAGCTCGCTAAAAAGAGGCTGTTATCCTAGTATTCCTAGCTCGCTAAAAAGAGGCTGTGATCCAAGTGCTCTCAGCTCGATAAAAAGATGATGGGATCCAAGTGCTTTTAAATTGCTAAAAAGAGTCTGTGATCCTAGTGCTCTCAGCTCGATAAAAAGATGATGTGATCCAAGTGCTCTTAGCTCGATAAAAAAAGGCTCTGATCTTAGTACTCCTAGCTCGCTAAAAAGAGGCTGTGATCCAAGTGCTCTTAGCTCGCAAAAAAGAGGCTGTGATCCAAGTGCTCCTAGCTCGCTAAAAAGATGATGTGATCCAAGTGCTCTTAGCTCGCTAAAAAGAGGCTTTGATCCAAGTGCTCCTAGCTCGCTAAAAAGATGATGTGATCCACGTGCTCTTAGCTCGCTAAAAAGAGGCTGTGATGCAAGTGCTCCTAGCTCGCTAAAAAGATGATGTGATCCAAGTGCTCTTAGCTCGCTAAAAAGAGGCTGTGATCCAAGTGCCCTTAGCTCGCTAAAAAGATGATGTGATCCAAGTGCTCTTAGCTCGCTAAAAAGATGCTGTGATCCAAGTGCTTTTAGCTCGATAAAAAGAGGCTGTGATCCTAGTGCTCTTAGCTCGCTAAAAAGAGGCTGTGATCCAAGTGCTCTTAGCTCGCTAAAAAGAGGCTGTGATCCTAGTGCTCTTAGTTCGCTAAAAAGAGGCTGTGATCCACGTGCTCTTAGCTCGATAAAAAGAGGCTGTGATCCTAGTCCTCTTAGCTCGCTAAAAAGAGGCTGTGATCCAAGTGCTCTTAGCTCAATAAAAAGAGGCTGTGTTCCAATTGCTCTTAGCTCGCTAAAAAGAGGCTGTGATCCTAATTCTCTTAGCTCGCTAAAAAGAGGCTGTGATCCTAGTGCTCCTAGCTCGCTAAAAAGAGGCTGTTATCCTAGTGTTCCTAACTCGCTAAAAAGAAGCTGTAATCCTAGTGCTCTTAGATCGATAAAAAGAGGCTGTGTTCCAAGTGCTCTTAGCTGGATAAAAAGAAGCTGTGATCCAAGTGCTCTTAGCTCACTAAAAAGAGGCTGTGATCTTAGTATTCCTAGCTCGCTAAAAAGAGGCTGTGATCCTAGTGCACCTCGCTCGCTAAAAAGAGGCTGTGATCCTAGTGCTCTTAGCTCGCTAAAAAGAGGCTGTGATCCTAATGCTCTTAGCTCGCTAAAAGAGGCTGTGATCCTAGTGCTCCTAGCTCACTAAAAAGAGGCTGTGATCCTAGTGTTCCTAACTCGCTAAAAAGAGGCTGTAATCCTAGTGCTCTTAGATCGATAAAAAGAGGCTGTGTTCCAAGTGCTCCTAGCTCGATAAAATGAAGCTGTGATCCAAGTGCTCTTAGCTCACTAAAAAGAGGCTGTGATCTTAGTATTCCTAGCTCGCTAAAAAGAGGCTGTGATCCTAGTGCACTTCGCTCGCTAAAAAGAGGCTGTGATCCTAGTGCTCTTAGCTCGCTAAAAAGAGGCTGTGATCCAAGTGCTCTTAGCTCGATAAAAAGAGGCTGTGATCCTAGTGCACTTAGCTCGCTAAAAAGAGGCTGTGATCCTAGTGCACTTAGCTCGCTAAAAAGAAGCTGTGATCCAAGTGCTCTTAGCTCAATAAAAAGCGGCTGTGATCCAATGCTCTTAGCTCGATAAAAAGAGGCTGTGTTCCTAGTGCTCTTAGCTCGCTAAAAAGAGGCTGTGATCCTAGTGCTCCTAGCTCGCTAAAAAGAGGCTGTGATCCAAGTACTCTGCTTGCTAAAAAGAGGCTGTGCTGCATGTGTGTGTCGTGAACGGGTAAACTCATGTGAGATCAGAGCTGATGTTAGCCGCCGTCTCGGGTGTTGGTTTCCCGATGCGATTCCTCCGTCTGTGGCTGATCACATGTGCGCGCGCGGCGAACTTTAAGTGCCACTTAGAAGTGTTCATTACCCCTCTCGTCAATTGGTATAAAAACCTCTCGCCCGCACGTACTAAACCGAAGGTTGCCAGCCAGTTCACAACAATAAACGTACGATTCCCCTTTTCTGCCAAATGGCTCAATTTTATCTGGAGACTCAGTCGGGGGCCTGGATCATAACTTCTCAACTATTTTTTTTAATGGGAACTTTTTTTAAATATTCATTTATGTTTTACTGCGTCTCTCTTTCACCCTAATTGGATACGGATGAAGCTGGTAGAATTAGAGGAAATGTATTTGTGTGGGAGGGAGATTGGTAAACTATTTATAAATAAAACAACAACTTCTATTATACCCGACCGAGATTCAAGCCTTGATCTCCCTGTCCTCAACAAACGTCAGCTGCATGAGAGGAAGTGGATTCACTGTGCTTACTAAGCCAATCACAGCTCTAGCCACACATTTTGTACCCGCCCCCTCCCCCCTTCTCCTTATCTCTTTGGCTTATCGCAATGATCGTCGCGAGATGTTGCGTATGAGCAGTCTAGAGTCCCAAACAGGTCAAGTATCCAGTCTAGTTTGTGGAAACACATTCCCTCATGTATTACAACTACAAATCGATAGGAGAGATTTCAGAGTTTATTATAATTGTATGAAGTTGTGTTTAGTAAAAGAAAATGTTTTATCTGGTTTACGATTGCTACCTGTTGTAACACTAGATACGAGCACGCCTCGCTCTCTGCTAGGTGCGATCACGATAGCCATTTTGGCTATGAGCTAAATCTGGCTACACCAGACGGGAAGCAAATGGCCCGTTGAGCCAGTGGGAGAAGAGATGACCTGTTCGCTGTCCGCAAGCTAGTTAGCGTCGAAGGCTATCCTGCTCGCGTCTCGGATCTAGCGTCTGTTGCTTCGTCTCTCTGGGCTACTACTATGCAGTCACGTGACATCCTAAATTAAACGGCAGTGTTGAGACGTGGAGAAGGGGCGAGGGGGGGAGGGGTCTCATGGCTGTGTAGAAGAGAGGACGGGGGGTAAGGGCTGTCATAATGTCGCCTGCACTCTCGCATTTAGGACTGCGTCAACCGATGACTGGCCTATAGTACTACAAGGAATGAAGACGTCATGGTGTTGATAACAAATTGAAAAAACCCTACATATATGCACATTTTACATTTGCATCTCAAGAGACTACCCCACTGGTGAAACGTATATAACAGTTTAAATCAAGCGTTAATAATATATTGTTTGAACAGGAAATGACCAATTCACACACTGGGAAAATAATCCAAACAAATCTATAGTTAAACTCTAAATGAAACATATATCAAGCGTTTTCATAAAAGAAAATGGATATTCACTATTTAGAAAACTTCTCCTCTGCTATATGTCACTGTGTCTAGGGTAGGGGGTAGTTTAAATACATTTCCTCCACAGCTGTACGTCACTATGTCCATGGTGGGGGGTAGTTTAAATACATCTCCTCCACTGCTATACGTCACTATGTGTCCAGGGTAAGGGGTAGTTTAAATACATTTCCTCCACTAATATACGTCACTATGTGTCCAGGGTAGAGGGTAGTTTAAATACATTTCCTCCACTGCTATACGTCACTATTTGTCCAGGGTAGGGAGTAGATTTAAACCAATTTACCACCCATTATCTATTAGTTCCTTTTTATTCTAATTTATTTGCTTTGGTTTTCTTGATATACAAATAAGTGTCACTCTTTATTATGTTTTTGTTACAGTTAATATTTTTTATATTTTATTAGTTATAAAGAAAAAATTATATTTTTGGCAATACAAAATTGTATTTTATTGTTTTGAGCTATATGTGTAAAAAGGGGGGGGNGGGGGGGGTGTTTTATTCTGTACATATTTGTTAACACTCCAATATATCACACCAACCCAGGGCTATACCGTCACCCTACAGGAATTTGGGATAAAAAGGTGAATGGCGCATAAAACTAAAGTGTTGGGGATTTAAATCCTGTCAAAGACATACTTCCTTCCAAATCTGTTTTACAACATCTAGCTGACCCCTAGATTTAATGTTGTTATTATAAGATAACAGTGGAAGATCCGTTCTGGTCGGCACGCATAATAAACGTCATGCTCATCGATATGGTTTTCAGTGAATGGGAGGCTGAGGTTCATATACCAACCTGTTGATTTTTCCTAAATGTTTTTCCCCTATCCCTCTACCTTTATGGTCGTTACATTTCTTCTCAACTTATCCTCGCCCCATTTATGCGGATAGCCCGGATGGGTATTATTACGTGAAGGTGGAGGGGTGGGGGTGGAGTCAATACGTTACTCAAATGGAAGATATGAAACTATGATCTTAATCCAGTGTTTACTAATTAATTACTGTGACTCCAAGTTGGTATTCAAAATCACCGATTAAAAAGTGTTTTCCTACATAACTTGAAGGTGCAAGGCCACCAGAACGTAAGCTCGCCATTAAAACCTATCCTGAGTCACCTCCATACAATCCCTAACCTGACACACAACACGGTAGGAAATCATTTACTTGGAAATCCTGAAATTATCATCAAAAGAAATAGTTTTATTTTTTAAATATGAAAAAATAAAAATTGATTAAATGCCTAATTAGATCATCGTCGTTTAAAAGTGAATTATTCTAAACTAAATTATTGGACTCTCCAATACCTTATTGATCCCAGGAAAGATTCTAGAAACTCAAAAGTCATGATTATATTAATCCAAGTGTGTACCGTTAAGCGTGTGTTTTTGTCTATCAAGACATTTGATTGAAGTGTAGGACTAAACAAGTTGAGCAATCTAAGAGCGTGTGTGTAGAACTAACAAGGGTCATGAACCAGCGGCTGCCAATGGGAGGCGGTCATTTGAAACCAGAATGACTGGGCATTGTCAAGACAATGTCAGTGTTGATCTTCCAACAAGCAGGGCGTGAGAGATTTTGTACAGAGAGGCAATGGATCGCTAGCTGGCTTTATTACCATTATCAGGACAAGACGAGTATTCAGACTCTTTGTAGGAACACAGAGGGCTGTAATTCCTATCGTTATCTCCGGTTCATACTCTTTGTAGTAACACCAAGGGCTGTAATTTATGTCGTTATCTCCGGTTCAGACTCTTTGTAGGAACACCGAGGGCTGTAATTTCTATCGATATCTCCTGTTCAGACTCTTTGTAGTAACACCAAGGGCTGTAATTTCTATCGATATCTCCTGTTCAGACTCTTTGTAGGAACACCAAGGGCTGTAATTTATGTCGTTATCTCCTGCTCATACACTGGGCTAGTTCAAAAGGTCGAGTCTGCTAATTATTAATATAATTCCAGATATTGATTTAAAAACATACATGGCATGCATTTTTTACATATTCCAGAAGCGTTCGTCCGAACCAACACATTATGTGACATGTGATGTGATGGTAGCGTTGACCCTACCAAGGGGTCACCATTAAAGCGAGTCTGGTGTGACCTTGGTGGCACGCGGCACTTACCTAGTGGCACCATCAAACAATGGCACATTTCACGATGGGCGTGCCCCACTTCATCCCATATCCACCCATCCACTAGAACACAACGTGCAATTAGATGAGAGGCCCCTATGGGCGGATACCAGCCTAATATTTCTCCAGTACTTTTGCCTCTCCTTGGCTTCGAACTGGAGAGCATCCAAAAAATACATCCCACCTTATCGCGAGTCTCAATAAATGAGTTCGTACCACACACCATCTTGCGTCCGTTTAATGAGTACCAACAGAGTGATAACCTAATTGCTTACTCTATGTCATTAGGAACTAGAGTTAATTGCTGCACTTACAAAAGCACGTCACCTATGTATTTCTTGAGACAGTTCTATCCAGTCCACCTCACTACACCCTATCTCTATCTTGAGCTAGTTCTATCCAGTCCACCTCACTACACCCTATCTCTATCTTGAGCTAGTTCTATCCAGTCCACCTCATTACACCCTATCCCTATCTTGAGCTAGTTCTATCCAGTCCACCTCACTACACCCTATCTCTATCTTGAGCTAGTTCTATCCAGTCCACCTCACTACACCCTATCTCTATCTTGAGCTAGTTTTATCCAGTCCACCTCATTACACCCTATTTCTTTCAGGTCCATTCTAATGCTATCCTCCCATCTGCGTCTTAGTCTTCCCATCGTTTTATTCCCATTGGGTTTGCCAGTCAAGACCTTGAACATGGTTCTAGATATTCCCATTCAAGCTGCATGACCTGCCCACCGTAATCTGCGAGATTTTACTTTCCTAACAATGTCTCGTGATGGGTACAGGGTATGTAACTCATCATTATAACAGAGTGATGGCTCAATCGTTAAATACTCATAGCTACCCCCTCCAGTCTAGGGCAGCGGATGTTATACATTTTGGATTTAAAATACATTTGTACTCCAAAAAATTATTGCGCAGCACCAAAAAACTTTGGTTTATGTGGGTTCTACCTATCAATGTTCACTGCATAAGAATTTCAAACTTTGAGAAATTGTGTAATTACATGAGAATTTTAAACTTTGTGAAAATTTTTAAATACTTATCTATAAACTAATTTACTTTAAATCTTAAATAACTTGAAAATAAATAAAACCACTACACGTTAAACATAAATAAATATATATATATATATATATATATATATATTTTAACTTTTTGTTGTTGTGAGAAGAGTGTCAGTGTCTAGAATCTTTTCAAATCTCTTTAATATCAAGCTTAATATAAGACATCTGGAATCGCATGTCTGCATTTGCATTCCACTTTTTTCAATCATTTGTTTAGGTTGAAGAGTATAAAGAACATCCAGACTATCAAACATTATAAAGTCTGTGCGGGCTCCTGAAGGATTCAACTGGAGCCCCAGGGGGCTCCGAGGAGCACACATTACGAAACGTTGGTCTAAGGCAAGGGTTCTCAACCCATGGCCCGCGGGAAACCTGTGGTCCACTATAGTTTTTCTTTGTTGCTGTTGGCGACTCATGAAAAATATAAAATTATTTCAAGAGAAAAAAAACACTAATACAGATTTATATTTTACATATTTAAATAAATTTATACTTTGAGTTTTTTTATAAAATGTTTTTGTTTTATACGTGAAGAAAAAATTACGTTTTTATACAAATGTACTGTAGGTCGAACCAGCAAATTATTACTCTTCTAGATTAGGGAGAAAGTACTATTTTGGGTGTGTTCGAACATAGTCGGAAGTATTCGGACATTGTCGTGAGTGTTCGGAGATAGTCGGGAGTGTTCGAGCGTAGTCGGGAGTGTTCTAGCGTAGTCGGGAGTATTCGAGCATAGTTGGGAGTATTCGGACATAGTCGGGAATGCTCGTGTTTGCTCATAACAGCTGAGAAATTTAGGACGCCAAAATAAAAATACTATATTAAGTGTTCAATCCTGATATTGTCGGTGCAGTACTGCGGCCCGCAAGCCAGCGAGGGACATAAACTTGTGCCTTTGGATATAAAATGGTTGAAGACCCCTGCTCTGACGCGTCACTCTCGCAATAGACTGTACAGGGAGATAAGGATTTCAATACCCGTTGGGGTGTGAATACATGTTTTTTTCTTAAAGGATTTTTTACGCTTTCACCACACAAATACGGGTACACTTAGTCTAAATATCTCCTTCCTCATCCCTAACACATGACGTAATTTTCTTTTAGCACCACGTCTTACTACCCGTTCGAGCTATACGCCTATGTACTAATTACACTAATGGGATAGGGATTAGGAAGGCTTATTTGAGAGGAAGTGCACCCTCGTTTGTGTGGCAGGAGAGTGGACATTTTTTAGTATAACCACCCTCAGTGCACCCGACCGGGATTGAATACCAATATTCCTCTCTTCGCCAGTCTAATCCAACATGAGAGTAGCGCGTTAGACCACGTGGCCATCGAAGCGGGTATGAGGTAATTAGTTCATACACATATAAACTGGACGGGTAGTAAGACGTGGTGCTAAAATAAGAGTGGAGGACGATTTTAATGGAGAGCATCACACCACTAAGCTACTAAATTATTTCAATTGGTTCGCTGGTGACGGGGTGGTCAAGGTTCAAGTCCCGGAATGTCTTCCCATTCTCGTGCAAAATGAGGGGTACATTCCTTCCAAACTATAACCTCCTCATATCAACCCTGTAAGTTAGAAATTCAAAGCTTTAAAATCTGTGTACATTTTTCAGGAAAAGGTGTAAGGGTCATTTTATAAGCAGCTAAGATATAAATGGTAAATCTAAATAACTGTATCAATTGTAAAAATTGTATATTCTTAGAACTAAACCATTTTAGAAAACATTCTGAATTATCAATTGAATTAAGGAGCTTTATTAATAAATGGATAAAGCATGGATATTAATTATAGGGTTTAATGTCAATTTAAAGTTGATTGAAGATGATGAGATTAAGAGATTACATTACATAAATTATACAATAAAGAATACATGAAAAATGTAAACAATAAAATAACAAACGACACAATAAAAAACAGATGATTTATAAACTATATAAATGAACATCAGAATAAATTTAATTTTATGAAGATAATCTGATTTATCCAATTGAGTGGATTAAATTAAATTATCAATGATAAGTTTAAATGTTGTCTAATGTTCAATTATAAATTCTATAATTTATCGGTATTTATTGTGTTTCATACCATTTTATTGTTTACAATTTTTCAGGTATATTTATTGTTCTTCATTGTATAATTTATATACTGTTGTTTCTTAATCTCATCATATTCAATCAACTTTAGGTTGATATTAAACACAACACTTAATATTCATACTTTATCCATTATTATCCTTAGAATTAAGTTTTGAACATTAAGTCTTAATATTTTTACCACAAGTACTTAACCTCATATAATATCTACAATAACATTAACGTAAGTAGCTCTCAAACTCTTACAACAATAATGATCTGAAATTTGTAAAGTATAAATAAATAACTAAATCTATTGTAAATATTGGGCTATCCCGGTCGGCCGTAAGATAATTTCCACAGAAAGGAAACCATTTCCCTGCTCTTTTGTAAGATATTGAGGTCTGTATCCTGCTCTTTTGTAAGATATTTAGGTTTGTATCCTGCTCTTTTGTAAGATATTGAGGTTTGTATCCTGCTCTTTAGTAAGATATTGAGGCTTGTATCCTGCTCTTTTGTAAGATATTGATGTTTGTATCCTGCTCTTTTGTAAGATATTGAGGCTTGTATCCTGCTCTTTTGTAAGATATTGAGGCTTGTATCCCAAAGCTGTGCGAGCTAATGTTGAGTTTAGCTGAACTCTAAACTGGTGTTCTCCGTAGAATCCGTCACTCGGTGCGCGTGTTTATAAATATTGTCCATCAACGGCGGGCGCTAGACGGGCAAACCAGGGAAAGAAAGAATGTTGCAAGTCAGCAGCCACACGAGGTTTGTCGGCGGAGAGATGGCCTTTTTTTATATTTTTTTTTATTACTATTACAAGGAAGATCTGCAAACCCGCCATACACAAATAAACAAGTATGAACCCAAATACGATAATACTGGATTTCTTAGAAATGTACAGTAAAGCAGAGCTGTCACTGGTTTTGGGGAAATTAATGTTTTAATATCAAGGTCATTCAAAATGCAAGTCGCACGTCATATGCTAACTTTTAACATCTATTACTTACTATTCGTACACACACAAGTATATCTAAATGTATTCATTTCGCACTTTCTGAAATATAAAGAACTAGATCCAATATTATGATTTATAAAATTTGTATGTATATGGGACTTAAAAGGTTGTGTTTATCATGAATATCTATGGCACCTGCATTATCAGTTGTGTTTCTTGTGAATGAATATATATGGAACCTGCATTATCAGTTGTGTTTCTTGTGAATGAATATATATGGAACCTGCATTATTAGTTGTGTTTCTTGTGAATGAATATATATGGAACCTGCATTATCAGTTGTGTTTCTTGTGAATGAATATATATGGAACCTGCATTATTAGTTATGTTTCTTGTGAATACATATATGGAACCTGCATTATTAGTTGTGTTTTTTGTGAGTGTATATATATATATGGCATCTGCATTATTAGTCGTTGTGTTTTTCATGAATGTATATAGTACTTGCATTATGAGTGGTTAATTTACTAGCCCTGACTTCTTTATTAAACTAACAAGAAGCCAGAAGATTATTTTTTAAATAATTATTTGAAATATTAGATTAAAATCATCTAAAGTCCTATTTAGATTATTTGATAGAAGACCTAAGGGAAAACTTATCAATGTATGTTTAGAAAACCCCTTTTTTTTCATGATAGAAATATATAATAAATCACATAAACTTTTGTTTCTTTAGATATATGTCTCTTTAGTCTTAAATCAAGTAAAGACCAGGCAATGTAATAAGAAAAGCACAGAAACTACCAAGTAAAGTATTTTGTAAAAATTTATGGTATAAACTTAAGGGCACCTCCTATTTAGAGTGCAATTTCATCACATTGTGGTATTTATTATTGCTCTATTCTGTTATTATATATCAAAACCACTTAAATAATCTTCTATAAACTTGGAATGTTCTATTGTGATCTTGCTAAATTTAATATTATTTGTTCAAGATAGGCGAGAACTATATATCTGAATTCTTACTTTGATCTCATAACTGAGATTTTAAACGTCCTTATTCCTTAAATATCAAATTATTTCCACTTTTTTTAATGAATTTATTTAAATCATATACACATGCCCGTCATGTTTTCTAATTCCTTAGAAATACCTCAATTTTTGCGTTAAACCTATTTAAAAGTAACAAATCCTTTTCAAAATAAAGTGACATTTCTGAAAACCAACAGCAGTTCCTGATTAATAGTACACTCTGTAAATATACATTTACCATCTATTTAAATGTTAGACAAAAATGTTCGTCATTAACTAAACATATGGGTTTCTTTAAAGGTTTTTTGTACGAAAACTAAATTATACAATAAATGTGGAGTGGAACCTCGTACATCCAGCCTAACTGGAACCTCGTGTCATCCGGACTAACTGGAACCTCGTGTCATCCGGACTAACTGGAACCTCGTGTCATCCGGACTAACTGGAACCTCATGTCATCCGGACTAACTGGAACCTCATGTCATCCGGACTAACTGGAACTTCGTGTCATCCGGACTAACTGGAACCTCGTGTAATCCTGACTAACTGGAACCTCATGTCATCCGGACTAACTGGAACCTCGTGTTATCCGGACTAACTGGAACCTCATGTCATCCGGACTAACTGGAACCTCGTGTCATCCGGACTGACTGGAACCTCATGTCATCCGGACTAACTGGAACCTCATGTCATCCGGACTAACTGGAACTTCGTGTCATCCGGACTAACTGGAACCTCGTGTCATCCGGACTAACCAAAGTCCAGATAATACAGAATTTATAGGAAAAATGCACTAACACAATATATATTAGTACAACTTACCATTTATTTTCACAATAACAAAGTATGATACAACCACAATATTTCAGTCCGGGTAAACCAGAAATTCGAATCACAATGAGGGCCGGATAAACGAGTTTCCGCTGTACTGTAATACTGCAAGGTCCACCTTTTTTAATACAAATCTTGCGTTTTTAGTCAAACCTTTATAGCCTTTAATATTTATTATAAATAATTTGATATAGTTATTTTAAAACTAAATAATCAGAGAAAGAAAGTGGTTTAAAAATAAAAATAAAACTTTATTTTCTTCTCAGTGTGAGTAGTTTTATTTGTTGTAAAAATTGTATAACGACTATGAGATTTATTTATAGCTTCAAATTTATATAATAAAAATACAAATTTTCAAAATATTAAAAGAATAAACTCTTATGATTTCTCCAGCATAAAATAAAGCTATATATCAAATTTTTAAATCAATAACATTATAGAGGAACCTGATAATTTATCTTCACGCTTTACTTAATAAGTTAGATAGTGAAGGAGGTTGATTTGGCTTAAGACAAATATGATTAAATAGCTATTATAAAATAGTTTTGACATGACTACATATAATTTCATTCACTAAAACTGTTGAAACATGGATTTACCTCTAAAATTAAAATCCTAATGTCGTTTAAATAAATACTTTTTTTTTACATTTATATAATAATTATAGCAAAATTAATCAAAGTGTTTAAATTTTTTCTAAATTTTTAAAATATACTTTTAGGGTTCTCGCATCATCTAAAATGTTTGATGTCACTCTCACGTTAGACTAGACCGGGAGCTCAGGGTTCAAATACTGGTCTGGTGTACAGAGGTTTTTACAAAATTATTTTCCACTCAAATGCGGGTACACTTCATCTAGATTCAACGTTAACCATTCCTAGATTATTAGTATAATTAGTACGTACGTGAATAACCCGGATAGGTAGTAAGACGCGGTACTATATAAAAAATTATGTATATATCTGTTTGATGTTTTTAAAAGTGTAAGCCTAAGGCAAAGGAGCACTCTTTCAACGCCTGCTGTGTAGACCGCGCGTCGTACAGGTAAAGAATGCGGAGTGCCTATCTACCATTAGCGTTTTACTTTCTCTCTCTCTCTCTATCCCTTGGAAAAAGAAATATTGTGATCGTCAAAAAATTCGAACTCGATATTTTTGATAAATGTATAAATGTTGACTTTTCACGACCCCCTTAAACCAAAGAGTTATTTTCGCAATGCTGTTTGTCTACTACTGGGACCAGAGCTGAAACAATTTCACCAATAGGGTTAGAGCTTGTTATTTGGGGTTCTAATAAGTTTCACTACAGAGATATTTGGTATATATATATCACATCTGTTTGAATAACATATCTGGACAGCCTGTATAATTTTTATGGAATTCTCCTACCGCATAAAAAATGGTTATTTAAATATTATTGTTAGCACCGACTTTAAAGTTGCTCCTCCATTTTTAATTTTTTTCGGAGGTTAAGAATTTTTTTTTAAACTTTTTGGAATTCTCCCGTCGGTTACAGGCTATAAGCTATAAGTTTGCCAAATTTAAAGTTTCTAGCTCACCTAGAATTGGGTGAACATTAATGTCAGTGATAGTAGTGTAATACAATAGATCTTAACACCATGTCTTATTACCCAATAAGTTTATACGCTTATATACTAATTACGATAGTCAGTTAGGGATTTTGAATAGTGTACCCACATTTTCGGAGAGAGAGTGGGAAACTATTTAAGGAAAACCACCCTCAGTACACCCGACCGGGATTGAACTCCGATCTCCCTGTCAACAGCAATCTACTCTATTGCGAGGGAGGCGCCTTAGACCCCACGACCACCGATCTAGCAATCAAATTAGGGTTAGTTTATTTAAGGGCAAATAAAAGCGATTTTTTTCTTCGAAATCGGCACTATTGTTTTTGATTAAAACTAAAGTAACCTGGCGATCTAGGGTTAAGGTGTCGGACTTCTGTACTGGAGGTCCAGGGTTCAATCCCCGGTCCCGGCAAAGATTTATCTGATTACCAAACCCTTCCTTCACCTCTGACAAGACATCTTGTGAATGTGGGGAATGCCAGGCCTCCACCGTGGTTCGGATTCCACGTTAAACTGTAGGTCCTCCATTTCATCTCACGATCACCCTACCACTACACATTAGCATACGTGTGTATAACCCGAACGGGTAGTAAGATGCGGTGCTAATATTAATAATAATACTACTAATAATGATGATGATTAAAACTAGCATCTAGCCACAATTTTATATTACAGACTCATTTTCCCGGTAGAATGAATTATAGGGTACTTAACTTAGCAGCCATCTCTAAAATTGATCATATCTTCGTAACTCTTTGATGAACGAAATAACCTTTCACTGAAAGTTATGTTTGAAAAAAAATTCATTTGCAATATATTTTTATAAAACTTGTAGTTTTATATCTTTAAGCAACTAAAATTTTTTAAATTGAGATCTAGAAATAGGAATATAAGAATTTTAAAAAATTAATACACTCCAGGTAATCAGAAAAGTTACTAAATTATAAACTAAAAAATAGGGGGCCAAGAAAGAGGGGCAGGAAATAAAAAAATATGAAACCAATAGAAAGAATAAACTACTTCTCAATGAGAAAGAAAATTTCAGTTTTTATAGGGGACTGAGTGGTTAGGGACGCTAACTACATGTCCTGATTACTCCTGACTGTCCTCATGGCTGAGTGGTTAGGGAGGCTAACTACATGTCCTGATTACTCCTGACTGTCCTCATGGCTGAGTGGTTAGGGAC
>CABFOW010004023.1:6910-42934 GCA_902141385.1 Timema californicum | reverse complement strand
TTTTTTTTTTTGTTTTAAACTTTTATATCTTATTCTTAAATATATATGTATATATAAATTCCAAACTTTTTTCTTCTGACGGAGTAGTTCAGTGTTTCGCTTCTTAAAAAATGCCTTTTATTATGGCAGACTGACGCCAGCATCCACAAACAATTCATGGAGACGATTTATCGATTTTATCTCTGGCGCGTGTTCAACACTTTTTACTCTTTTTTTTAGCCCTTACATCTTATTTGAAATGATGTTTTAGTAGCAATTTCATCACTTTAATATAATCAACTTTTTGTGTTTTGATTAAATTAATTTAATCGATATTTAGATTTGTATATAAATATATTTTTGAAATAATGTGGAATAATTTATGAAAGTAAAAAATTCAAACTAATGAATTCAACTAAAGAGATACCAATTTCGGTGGCTGCATGGTATAGGGTGCTATTATCGCAGTAGACTAGACTGCCGATTACGAGGAGATTGAGGTTCGTATCTCAATCGGATGTACTGTGGGAGGTTTTTCCAAAATTGTTTTCCACTCTCCCTCACGCAAGTGCGGGTACACTTCCTCTAAATATAACCACTATAGTCCCTAAAACCATTAGCGTAATTAGTACATAAGTGTATGAACCGAATGGGTAGTAAGAAGTGGTGCTAAAATAAAAGAGATATCTTTAAAAATCATAAAATTCTATTTGGGAAATAAATAAATATTAAGTTCCATGGCTTCTTAGCATTTATCTTGAGTTACTAAAGCTTTACTCTACTAATTATGTCTCAGGCTAGGGTTGAATGGATATACTACTTTCTGGTGGCCTTCAACTTTAGAGTTCCTTAAAACCAGAATGTTTCACACGGAGTCATATATAGGTATATTATTTTAACACAAAGTTTTTACATTAGATTTTTAATCAAATATGTATTCAAATGAATTTTACGTACTTTATATGATTTAATCAATTTAATGGCATACATTTTAAATAGTAATATGTAGAATATGAAATTAAAACGTTTTCATACATAAATACATACATATATACATACACAAATACATACATACATACATACATATACATATACATACATTACATACATACATACGTATTTTTAGTATACTGTATCAAATTTGATGCAAAATAGGTTTTTAATGAGTAATAAATCAAGATTTAAAGTATGTACCATCTTATAACTGCCATATCTTATATATTAAACATTGTAAATCCGTTTTTCGATTTTATGTCTTTTATTTTGTTTCCAGTAAACTCAGAAAGTACTCGTCAGATTTTTCAGAACACAGATAAGCTATATACCCATCCAGCACGCTATCTTATCGGCGAACAAAGTAGTGTCCAAAAACTGACTGTTAGTGTTGTTACATTTGCGTCTTAAATGAGTAACAATTCAACTATATTAACTTTTCATATATAAATATTCTTTGTAAGTCTCCTTGGCAACGAATTTTGGAAATATCAACAAACTAATTCATAAATTTCCTTGGCAACGAGAGATTTGGAAAAATCAACAGATCGACCATAAATCTCTTTGGCAACGCTTGTTTCGGGATGGAAACAAAACATGAAGAATATTGTGCAGTTTTGGTAATAATATTTTCAGCTAAATGTTCAAAGCCACAGAGTATGGGCTCAGTAATTTTATTATGTAGCCAGTTGATTAGGTTTATTTAGTTAGGTTTTTGGTACTAAGCTAACAGCACAATTTTGTTTAGTAAGTTAGGATATTCATAAATATTCTTGGACCTTCCCAGATGGAAATACACATAATCAAATAGATCATTTGCTGATTGATAAGATACGTTATATAAGCTTAGTGGATGTCAGTTATACAGGCTGTGATTTAGACCACAGATCAGTAGCAGAAAAACTTAGGGAACGTCTGGCAGTAACAGAAAATGGAAATCTGTCCGGAAAGTTAGAAAGACATGATATTGGGAAACATAAAGATGGCGAGGAGTAGGAATAGATATAAAATTTAATTTTCAATAGGTTTGCCACCCTAGAGTGCTCAAAGAATGAGGAGGAAACCATGCATCCGTAGAAAGAGTGGGAAATTGTCAGGAATAATATATTATAAATGCAGCAAAGAATAGTTTTGGTCTTTGAAAAAAGAGTAGATACAAACCAGGGTTTGACAACGGATGTTCATAATTAGGAGAGAAGGAAAGTAAAATTACATTGATTAGAAAGTTTACCTTATTGCGATTAAACATTTTCAGCAATGCAAACAATAAGGCCAATGAAATTTTCAGAGATAAAAAGAGAGAGTATTCAAAGGGAGGAGTTAGTGAGATAAAACTAAATATCAAAAATAAGAGTATCATGGACCTTATTTGCGTATAAACGGATATAGGAAAATTTAACAGGCAAGGGCTAATTTAGTGAAAGATGAGAATTGTAACTTGATGGTAGACATGAACTATGTTTTAAATAGATGAAACGACCACTTCGGGCATATTTTGAATGTTCATGAATGATCCGAATTAAGTGAGGGTTTTGAAAACCATATTCCGTTCAGGTTATACGCCTATGTACTAATTACGTAAATGGTTTTAGGTATTAGGAAGGTTATATTAAGCAGAAGTGTACCAGCATTTTTGTGGAGAGAAGGAGAGAGAGAGTGGAAAACTATTTTGGGAAAAGCACCCTCAGTACAACTGACCGTAATTTGAACCTAAGCGTATAACCATAACGGGTAGTAAGAGACACGTTGCTAAGAAGAGAATTCTCTAAACGTGGTGATATCAACAATTTGTTGAATACATATCATGAGCATGGATGACAAACTTTTTAAATAAAGATAAAAAGTTGACATTAAATTACAGGACACTATTGACAGATCTGTTGACTATTTGTTTCATCTGGAGAAATACTTGATTTATTTAGACTAAAAATATATACATACATATATATATATACATATATATATATATGTATATATATATATTTACTAAACATGGTAAAAACCGTGACCTATTCTCCCCCGTACACTCCCACGTGAAAGTGTGAAATGTTCCGTGTATGATAATTGATAGCGTATAAAGAATGTGTGACATGAGTCTATCCCCCGGACCACTCCAAAGTATGCAGACTCGAAGCATTCCAACCAAGCCTGTTCCTTCTCCCACCTGGCGACGCCTCACTCATCTGGCAGACTGTCCTCCGACGTTGAGCATCACAACTTCACTCCAAACAATAGAGTGGTGTTGCAAGGTCAAAACCCGTGCACTCTTCAAGGTCATCCAGCCCACATTTAGGAGACACCCTAACCGACATTTGACGGTTGGCGACCACTTTACATGGCCATTCCTTTTTACATCCTTCAAGTCTGATTGGAAGAGACAGCGATGTTAAGGTTCATTTAAATATCCTTAAGGTGGGGTTGGAAGGGACAGCGATGTTAAGGTTCATTTAAACATCGTTAAAGTCTGATCGGAAAGGACAGCAATGTTAAGGTTCATTTAAACATCCTTAAGGTCTGGTTGGAAGGGACAGCAATGTTAAGGTCCATTTAAATATCCTTAACGTGGGTTGGAAGGGACAGCGATGTTAAGGTCCATTTAAACATCCTTAACGTGGGTTGGAAGGGACAGCGATGTTAAGGTTCATTTAAATATCCTTAAGGTGGGTTGGAAGGGACAGCGATGTTAAGGTTCATTTAAATATCCTTAAGGTGGGGTTGGAATGGACAGCGATGTTTAGGTCCATTTTAACATCCTTAACGTGGGTTGGAAGGGACAGCGATGTTAAGGTCCATTTAAACATCCTTAACGTGGGTTGGAAGGGACACAATGTTAAGGTTCATTTAAACATCCTTAACGTGGGTTGGAAGGGACAGCAATGTTAAGGTTCATTTAAACATCCTTAACGTGGGTTGGAAGGGACAGCGATGTTAAGGTTCATTTAAACATCCTTAACGTGGGTTGGAAGGGACAGCGATGTTAAGGTCCATTTAAACATCGTTAAAGTCTGATCAGAAAGGACAGCAATGTTAAGGTTCATATCATTACACTTTATGTAAGATAAACTTTTTTTTTACAAAATAAATGAAAAGTCTGCTCCACAAAAAAAAAGTGTATAAAATTCTATGCATAGTAATCTCAACAGTTGGGAATATGTGTCCTACGTGCGTAGGGTAGAGTTTGAAGAAACACATGTTGTGTTGGTTTGATCGTGTAAGTTTGCAAATGTGATTTGTTAACTTGACAATTTGACCCGGCTTTCGATGTGGCTGGATCGCTTGTGCGTGGGGGTTGGGGCGTTACTTAAGGGCCCCATACACGGTGGAACATGTTCGCAAACAAAGCGATAGCCTCGCTTCGTAAAACATACCAGTTGACAAAAAGGAACAATATATACACCTGATTATATATATAAAAAACCGCAACAATAATTAAGGTATAGGACACGCCACCCGTCTGGCAAAGTTTTGATAGCAGAACAATAGATGGGAGCAAGACTAATTAAGTAATTATTTTTAGTAAATACTGCATTTACTTATGAATAACTGATCAATCTAGCTGAAACTAAGCCAAAACAAATAATACCAAGAGTATATTAAAGAAATGGAAAATTCTTGTACATTTAGATTATTTAATCAATCATAGTATTACTTTTAAATAGATTGAATAACTATCAAAGCTATTCAAAAAATGTGTGTCAGTCAAAAACCTTAATTAGCCAATTCAACCTAACATACTAAACTGTCTGAGGCTTTGAAGAAAATTATGTTTAACACGTTTGAAAATATAAATTTCATGCTCGAAGATTTCAGGTGCTATGTTCAGACATGTCAGGTCCATGTTCAGACATGTCAGGTGCTATGTTCAGACATGACAGGTCCATGTTCAGACATGTCAGGTGCTATGTTCAGACATGACAGGTCCATGTTCATACATGTCAGGTGCTATGTTCAGACATGACAGGTCCATGTTCAGACATGTCAGGTGCTATGTTCAGACAAGTCAGGTCTATGTTCAGACAATTCAAGTGCTATGTTCAGACATGTCAGGTGCTATGTTCAGAAAAGTCAGGTGCTATGTTCAGACATGTCAGGTGCTATGTTCAGACATGTCAGGTCCATGTTCAGACAAGTCAGGTGCTATGTTCAGACAAGTCAGGTGCTATGTTCAGACATGTCAGGTCCATGTTCAGACATGCCAGGTGCTATGTTCAGACATGACTGGTCCATGTTCATACATGTCAGGTGCTATGTTCAGACATGACAGGTCCATGTTCAGACATGTCAGGTGCTATGTTCAGACATGTCAGGTGCTATGTTCAGACAAGTCAGGTGCTTTGTTCAGACATGACAGGTCCATGTTCAGACATGTCAGGTGCTATGTTCAGACAAGTCAAATCCATGTTCAGACAATTCAGTGCTATGTTCAGACATGTCAGGTGCTATGTTCAGACAAGTCAGGTGCTATGTTCAGACATGTCAGGTCCTATGTTCAGACATGTCAGGTGCTTATGTTCAGACATGTCAGGTGCTATGTTCAGACATGTCAGGTCCATGTTCAGACTAGTCAATTGCTATGTTCAGACAAGTCAGGTGCTATGTTCAGACATGTCAGGTGCTATGCTCAGACAAGTCAGGTGCTATGTTCAGACATGTCAGGTGCTATGTTCAGACATGTCAGGTTCTATGTTCAGACATGTCAGGTGCTATGTTCAGACAAGTCAGGTGCTATGTTCAGACAAGTCTGGTCCATGTTCAGACATGTCAGGTGCTATGATCAGATATATATATATTTTAATGAAAGTTACAATCGTTCTGCCAAATGTTGACAATCACTTTAAATCGTGCAGGTAAATGGTGATACATTTATTTAAGTGCCACCCTCTCTCTTGTCCCTTTAGATGAGTTGAAGTAGTGGATAGCCATAACTGACTCTAGCACAGTTGTGTTCTCATGTCAAGTATGTTCGGTAAGTGGAATAACAAAGCAAAACTCGTCTGTGGGAAAGCAGAGTAAACGTCAAGCTCATTTAGTCTGTTTTGCCAGTGACCGGGATGTTGGGGTTAGAACACCCCCCCCCCCCCGATAACACCTAACATAGAAAGGTAATACAACTCTCACTCCCAGATAATACCTAACATAGAAAGGTAGTACAGCTCTCACTCCCAGATAACACCTAACATAGAAAGGTAATACAGCTCTCACCTCCAGATAACACCTAACATAGAAAGGTAATACAGCTCTCACCCCCAGACAACACCTAACATAGAAAGGTAATACAGCTCTCCCACCCAGATAACACCTAACATAGAAAAGTAATACAACTCTCACTCCCAGATAACACCTAACATAGAAAGGTAATATAGCTCTCACTCCCAGATAACACCTAACATTGAAAGATAATACAACTCTCACTCCCAGATAACACCTAACATAGAAAGGTAGTACAGCTCTCACTCCCAGATAACACCTAGCATAGAAAGGTAATACAGCTCTCACTCCCAGATAATCACCTAACATAGAAAGGTAATACAGCTCTCACTCCCAGATAACACCTAACATAGAAAGGTAATACAACTCTCACCCCCAGATAACACATAACATAGAAAGGTAATACAGCTCTCACCTCCAGATAACACCTAACATAGAAAGGTAATACAACTCTCACTCCCAGATAACACCTAACATAGAAAGGTAGTCAGCTCTCACTCCCAGATAACACCTAACATTGAAAGGTAATACAACTCTCACTCCCAGATAACACCTAATATAGAAAGGTAATACAGCTCTCACTCCCAGATAACACCTAACATAGAAAGGTAATACAGCTCTCACTCCCAGATAACACCTAACATAGAAAGGTAATACAACTCTCACCCCCAGATGACACCTAACATAGAAAGGTAGTCAGCTCTCACTCCCAGATAACACCTAACATTGAAAGGTAATACAGCTCTCACTCCCAGATAACACCTAACATAGAAAGGTAATACAGCTCTCACTCCCAGATAATACCTAACATAGAAAGGTAATACAGCTCTCACTCCCAGATAATACCTATCTAAGGTAATTATTACTACTCTAATCAAACGTCATGTCATAGTCCAACCTAGGACTGTAATCTGAGTTAACTCCAAACGTTCATTCGTATTTAACCAGTCGGAAGCTATGAAGCTTTGAACACAACATGTGTTGGAATCAAGAGGAGGAAACGCTCGTGCCCACGTGTCCGAGGCCCCCTGGAGCCATCGTAGTGTATTGCTCTAGTTGTCTAGGGACACATCTTGTGACCTCTTGGAGAGGAATATTAATGGTATGACGGCACTGGTTGGCCTCTCCTACCTAGAGGCCTTCTCTCAAGTGACAGGAGGAATACTTGGCCAGTGATATCATAGCTGGCAGTTGTGGCCCATTAGAACTCTAGTCACACGTCTTTCCGACACATACCACATACCTTCCTTCTTCACACCAGTTGTTCGGGGGCCTGGCTTTCTTTCACACTCGTCACAATCTCTTTCCAATAGGGCCAAGGCTGAGGTGGGCTGGGGGTTCCTAGGACATCAACGATGTAGCGACAAACCACTCACTCCTTGGTGGATCACTTGAACAAAGTATCTTGCTAGGATGACGAGAATAAAGGATCTTGCTAGGATGACGTGAATAAAGGATCTTGCTAGGATGACGAGAATGAAGGATCTTGCTAGGATTACGTGAACGAAGGATCTTGCTACGATGACGTGAACAAAGGATCTTGCTAGGGTGACGTGAATAAAGGATCTTGCTAGGATGACGTGAAAGAAGGATCTTGCTAGGGTGACGTGAACAAAGGATCTTGCTAGGATGACGTGAATAAAGGATATTGCTAGGGTGACGTGAATAAAGGATCTTGCTAGGATGACGTGAACAAAGTATCTTGCTAGGGTGACGTGAACAAAGGATCTTGCTAGGATGACGAGAATAAAGGATCTTGCTAGGATGACGTGAATAAAGGATCTTGCTAGGATGACGTGAATAAAGGATCTTGCTAGGATGACGTGAATAAAGGATCTTGCTAGGATGACGTGAATAAAGGATCTTGCTAGGATGACGTGAAAGAAGGATCTTGCTAGGGGGACGTGAATAAAGGATCTTGCTAGGATGACGTGAAAGAAGGATCTTGCTAGGGTGACGTGAATAAAGGATCTTGCTAGGGTGACGTGAATAGAGGATCTTGCTAGGATGACGTGAAAGAAGGATCTTGCTAGGGTGACGTGAACAAAGGATCTTGCTAGGATGACGTGAACAAAGGATCTTGCTAGGATGACGTGAACAAAGGATCTTGCTAGGGTGACGTGAACAAAGTATCTTGCTAGGATTACGTGAATAAAGGATCTTGCTAGGGTGACGTGAATAAAGGATCTTGCTAGGATGACGTGAATAAAGGATCTTGCTAGGGTGACGTGAATAAAGGATCTTGCTAGGATGACGTGAATAAAGGATCTTGCTAGGGTGACGTGAATAAAGGATCTTGCTAGGATGACGTGAATAAAGGATCTTGCTAGGGTGACGTGAATAAAGGATCTTGCTAGGATGACGTGAATAAAGGATCTTGCTAGGGTGACGTGAATAAAGGATCTTGCTAGGATGACGTGAATAAAGGATCTTGCTAGGGTGACGTGAATAAAGGATCTTGCTAGGATGACGTGAATAAAGGATCTTGCTAGGGTGACGTGAATAAAGGATCTTGCTAGGATGACGTGAATAAAGGATCTTGCTAGGGTGACGTGAATAAAGGATCTTGCTAGGATGACGTGAATAAAGGATCTTGCTAGGGTGACGTGAATAAAGGATCTTGCTAGGATGACGTGAATAAAGGATCTTGCTAGGGTGACGTGAATAAAGGATCTTGCTAGGATGACGTGAATAAAGGATCTTGCTAGGGTGACGTGAATAAAGGATCTTGCTAGGATGACGTGAATAAAGGATCTTGCTAGGGTGACGTGAATAAAGGATCTTGCTAGGATGACGTGAATAAAGGATCTTGCTAGGGTGACGTGAATAAAGGATCTTGCTAGGATGACGTGAATAAAGGATCTTGCTAGGGTGACGTGAATAAAGGATCTTGCTAGGATGACGTGAATAAAGGATCTTGCTAGGGTGACGTGAATAAAGGATCTTGCTAGGATGACGTGAATAAAGGATCTTGCTAGGGTGACGTGAATAAAGGATCTTGCTAGGATGACGTGAATAAAGGATCTTGCTAGGGTGACGTGAATAAAGGATCTTGCTAGGATGACGTGAATAAAGGATCTTGCTAGGGTGACGTGAATAAAGGATCTTGCTAGGATGACGTGAATAAAGGATCTTGCTAGGGTGACGTGAATAAAGGATCTTGCTAGGATGACGTGAATAAAGGATCTTGCTAGGGTGACGTGAATAAAGGATCTTGCTAGGATGACGTGAATAAAGGATCTTGCTAGGGTGACGTGAATAAAGGATCTTGCTAGGATGACGTGAATAAAGGATCTTGCTAGGGTGACGTGAATAAAGGATCTTGCTAGGATGACGTGAATAAAGGATCTTGCTAGGGTGACGTGAATAAAGGATCTTGCTAGGATGACGTGAATAAAGGATCTTGCTAGGGTGACGTGAATAAAGGATCTTGCTAGGATGACGTGAATAAAGGATCTTGCTAGGGTGACGTGAATAAAGGATCTTGCTAGGATGACGTGAATAAAGGATCTTGCTAGGGTGACGTGAATAAAGGATCTTGCTAGGATGACGTGAATAAAGGATCTTGCTAGGGTGACGTGAATAAAGGATCTTGCTAGGATGACGTGAATAAAGGATCTTGCTAGGGTGACGTGAATAAAGGATCTTGCTAGGATGACGTGAATAAAGGATCTTGCTAGGGTGACGTGAATAAAGGATCTTGCTAGGATGACGTGAATAAAGGATCTTGCTAGGATGACGTGAAAGAAGGATCTTGCTAGGGTGACGTGAATAAAGGATCTTGCTAGGATGACGTGAACAAAGGATCTTTCTAGGATGACGTGAATAAAGGATCTTGCTAGGGTGACGTGAATAAAGGATCTTGCTAGGGTGACGTGAACAAAGGATCTTGCTAGGATGACGTGAATAAAGGATCTTGCTAGGATGACGTGAATGAAGGATCTTGCTAGGGTGACGAGAATACTTATATTTAGTGCAACGTTATTGATTTTTTAGCACCACGTCTTACTACCCGTTCCGTATACACGCTTATGTACTAGTTACGCTAATGATTATAAAGATTAGGAAGGCTATATTTAAACAGAGTGCACCCGAATTAGCGTGGAGGGAGATGGGAAACCCAATTTAGAAAATCTCCCTCAGTACCTGGCTGAGATTAAAATTTCGATTTTACGGTCATCAGCAGTCTAGTCTATTGCGAGAATAGCACCTTAGACTATGCGGCCACCAAAGCGGGCGTTGTTAAAATTGAAAATTTGGACTGAAAAGCAATATACTCGTGATTCTATGAACAGTAGACTCGCTCCCTCTATGTTATTGTCGTTATTACTGTCTTAGGATTTCTCTTTGGATTTTAAGTGAAAATATTTCCTATAATTTATCCTCAGATATAAAGTAGATATTTATCCATGTTAACAATTTTAGATAGAAAACAAATGATTACTATATTCAATATTAGGCCCTAGATTATATTATGAGCTAGTGATATTTTAAAATGTGATTTAAGACGTCACTGTCGCAATATATATCTAAAAATGTACAAAAATGGGTTCTAGGTATTCAATTGATTGCTTAGAATAATTATAAATTTATATCACTTGAGAAGAGCTAGTAACTAAAATCTTTTGAACGGCCAATATACTCAAACGGATAGCTGGATCAAAAACCAGTGTATTTATTGCACCTGTAAGACACATGTTTGACCTCATATATAAGTCTATTACACTTATAAGACACATGTTTGGCCTCATATATAAGTCTATTGCACCTATAAGACACATGTTTGACCTCATATATAAGTCTATTGCACCTATAAGACACATGTTTGACCTCATATATAAGTCTATTACACTTATAAGACACATGTTTGGCCTCATATATAAGTCTATTGCACCTATAAGACACATGTTTGACCTCATATATAAGTCTATTGCACCTATAAGACACATGTTTGACCTCATATATAAGTCTATTACACCTATAAGACACATGTTTTACCTCATATATAAGTCTATTACACTTATAAGACACATGCTTGGCCTCATATATGTCTATTGCACCTATAAGACACATGTTTTACCTCATATATAAGTCTATTACACTTATAAGACACATGCTTGGCCTCATATATAAGTCTATTGCACCTATAAGACACATGTTTTACCTCATATATAAGTCTATTGCACTTATAAGACACATGCTTGGCCTCATATATAAGTCTATTGCACCTATAAGACACATGCTTGGCCTCATATATAAGTCTATTGCACCTATAAGACACATGTTTGGTCTGAGAAGCACAGCAATATCCTCTTACCGGAACTTAGTAACCTCCACAGCTGAATGACACTGAATGTAAAGATGGATCTGGGTTCCTTGTAGTTAAGTTGGGCAGTGCGCTGCTGTAGGGAATGAGTCAGTGGTCAGGTCTGGCGAGCGATGCTAAAACTCGTCACTGACAGCCGATTGGGTATCTCGTCCCTTCTCTTCTATCTTTTTATTTGGATGGTTGCCCAGAATGGTTTCTGTGAATGTCTCGCCCATTCGCCTACAGACATCCAGGGGCCTCCATCCACAGACCAGTCGGGACAAGACGCTCACTTGAAAACTCGCCACTGTTGATGTTTGTCTGGTGGTCGCGTTCATTCACTAGGGACTTTTTATTTTGTTGGCATGGTTTTCTTCTGGGCCCTTCTGAGACTGACTTGAACTAAATCATGTTGTCAAACTTTACAACTTCTCCCACTTACATACCCTGTAGTTGACAACAATGACTTGTTGAGGAGGTTGAAACAAGGACAATATCGAAAGCGCACATGAGGGAGAAACCTAATATCAAAATCACACGAAGATATGGATATAAACCGCACGCAGATATTAATCAAAACCGCACGAAGATATGAATCAAAAGGACATGAAACTATAGATCAAACGCGCAAGAATATAGGGATCAAAAGGACATGAAAATATAGATCAAAACTACACGAAGATATGAATCAAAACATCACGAAGATATGGATCAAAACATCACGAAGATATGGATCAAAACAGTACGAAGATATGGATCAAAACATCACGAAGATATGAATCAAAACCGCACGAAGATATGAATCAAAACATCACGAAGATATGAATCAAAACCGCACGAAGATATGAATCAAAAGGACATGAAACTATAGATCAAACGCGCAAGAATATATGGATCAAAAGCGCACGAAAATATGGAGCAAAACCACACTAAAATATGGCGAAGATAAGGATAAAAAGAGCACGAAGATATGAATCAAAACCGCACGAAGATATGGATCCAAACCATAATAATATATGGAGCAAAAGCGCAAGAATATATGGATCAAAAGTGCACGAAGATATGAATCAAAAGCGCACAGGGAAAGAACAACTGCATAACGCGGAAAAAATCTTGTGCACACACTGAAGACAAGAATGAGCTATCACGTTGAAAGTAATTCTCCAAAACATAATCGCTAAACGGTAACAGCTTCATATAATTTTATGCTAGGTTAGGTTAAGTTAGTACGGTGCCAACAAGCAGTGCTGCCACATAAGAGCTCAGAGACAACAGACGATGACTTTTGATGCACTACTAAGCCAGTACACAAATTCGGCCTGTGCGCTTTTAGTACGTAGCCCTGGAAACAATCTCGTGGATACTTTTAATTATTCACAACTCTGTTTCGACCTAGCACTGTTTGGGACACAACTATATAGTTACTCAACTATTGTGACCCCCACCTTTCCCCCTCTGCACTCAGCCTCATTGATCATTGAAGCGATGTGATGCAGATTATCGTGCTAAAATATATTCAAAACCTTTGAATGGGTAATGTTTTATAAAATAAGGCCTCACTTAACTTTCTAGTTAAAGGTTTACTCGTCAAAACCATCAACTTTACATATATTTGATGATTTTGGTGTCTTAATTCAAAGTATAGTGTATTAGCTCTACCATGGCTACATGAAACCACGGATAATACCAAACTATCATATAATGTAATATTCATGCAACATACATAAATTCGGTAAAGTTTAATTGATAAATTATTTACAGTAAGACATTACCAACATTTAAAAAAATGTACATAATGTGTACTGTAAACTACAGTGTACTTAATATTCTCCATTTTTGTTGTTGTGACGATCACTGATGATGATGATGATGATATGATAGCACAATGCCCATAGTAGTTGTGTTTGTGATGCAGATATTACGGCCGGTTCTCGCTTGGCGCGTGCTTTCAAACTTACACAACTATTTTACTTTAATTAAAACTAAATAAAATTGGGCAGTGGTAAACTGTGGATGATGACTCAGTGGATACGAGGGACTTACTATATTCCCTCCACGAAGATAACTTTAAAACAACCCCACCTCCCAGTTCTCTATCTATTTGTTGCACCATACTACTTAAAGTGCGGAAGAAGGGCGCGCGAGTCATTTTACCGTTGTTATAGCATTACATTTTCTTGGCCAAAATAAATCAGATATTTCTCCAGTAGCAACACAGAGTTTAGTTTTCTGCACATGTGATATCAACAGATGTTGAATATCTGTCAAGGGTGTCCTGGAATTTTGTAAATACTTTTTAAATGCAGAGAAAAAGTTTTGACAAAATTCCAGGACACCCTTGACAGATATTCAAGATCGGTTGATATTAGCATGTGCAGAGAACTACATTCTTTGTTGCTACTGGAGAAATATTTGATTTATTTTGGCCAAAAATTTTCAATTCTATAAAAACTCTAAAAATTCTTACACTCCTTTCGGCCGCAACTTAAGTAAGAATTGAATTGTTTTAATTAATATTCAAGGAGGAATTTTTTTCTTCACTGCATTTCAATCAAACACAAATGATGGTTTCCATGGAGATGTAAACAAGGAATAATTGTACCGATGGGCCATTGCAACGAGGAAGTAGGGTTTTCATTACAAGCAACTACTTTTTACAACCTGGACCCCTAAACTTTATAATTAGGGTTTATTAGTAAAATTAGGTGCTAAAATTTACCCTCTTAATCCCCATTATCGTAGTCTTTAATTTTAATTTTAATTTTTAGCACTGAATTTGACTACCCATTCGGGTTGTATGTCTATGTACTAATTAAAATAATGTGTTTGTGATTTGGAAGGTTTAAATTATAGGAAGTGCATTCCCATTTGCATGGAGGGAGAGTGGAATACCAATTATGGGAAAACAACCCTCAATGCACCCGACCAGTATCGGACACCGATTTTCCAGTCATCAGAAGTCTAGTCTATTGCAAGAGTAACGCCTTAGACCATGCGGCCACTGAAGCGGCCATAAGTATAGTTAAATACGATAACGCCAGACGGGTAGTACGCCGTGGTGTGAAAGAAATGCCGTCAATAATCCGTATTGGTGGGCAAGCGGACTAAAGGTCTGGTTCGTTTTGCCTGGTTTGCGTACTGGGGAGGGGAGGGGGGTTTTAAGGGAGAGTTATCCACTTTTGTCATGAATACGAATATTTTACCCCTCGCTCAATCAACATTTTTATGTTAAAACAATCTGGTTTAGATTATCGTATAAGTGCCTTAGGTCAACAAGATTTTGTTCAGAGCTAGAATGAGGGGCAAGCTGGCCTGGTCAATGTGCCTTTATTGTTATGTCAACTTTGTTGTGGTTTTAATATATTTTGGCCTTCAAGATTTTAAATTTCAAAGATATAAGTATAAATACTGTAGACGATCTTTTTTATGAGATAGTGTAAAAGAATCGTAATCATAGCCTACCTCACAAAATGATGTTGAAGAAGTAGAATCATAACCTGCCTCACAAAAACATGATGAAGAAGTAGAATCATAGCCTACCTCACAAGATAATGTTGAAGAAGTAGAATCATAGCCTACCTCACAAAATAATGTTGAAGAAGTAGAATCATAGCCTACCTCACAAAATAATGTTGAAGAAGTAGAATCATAGCCTACCTCACAAAATAATGTTGAAGAAGTAGAATCATAGCCTACCTCACAAAATAATGTTGAAGAAGTAGAATCATAGCCTACCTCACAAAATAATGTTGAAGAAGTAGAATCATAGCCTACCTCACAAAATAATGTTGAAGAAGTAGAATCATAGCCTACCTCACAAAATAATGTTGAAGAAGTAGAATCATAGCCTACCTCACAAAATAATGTTGAAGAAGTAGAATCATAGCCTACCTCACAAAATAATGTTGAAGAAGTAGAATCATAGCCTACCTCACAAAATAATGTTGAAGAAGTAGAATCATAGCCTACCTCACAAAATAATGTTGAAGAAGTAGAATCATAGCCTACCTCACAAAATAATGTTGAAGAAGTAGAATCATAGCCTACCTCACAAAATAATGTTGAAGAAGTAGAATCATAGCCTACCTCACAAAATAATGTTGAAGAAGTAGAATCATAGCCTACCTCACAAAATAATGTTGAATAAGTAGAATCATAGCCTACCTCACAAAATAATGTTGAAGAAGTAGAATCATAGCCTACCTCACAAAATAATGTAAAATAATCATAATCATAACTTACCTCACAAAATAATGTTGAGGAAGTAGAATCATAGCCTACCTCACAAAATAATGTTGAAGAAGTAGAATCATAGCCTACCTCACAAGATAATGTCAAAGAACAAGAATCGTTATTATACCACTGCACATGAGTGACCTGCCTCACTAAGCAATGACTGCACAGCCCACATGACCTACCTCACACGCTTCTGATGGTATAGGAGCTTGCTTGCTTATGGACTGCTCCAAATGAACATTTGTTTGTTACGTTTGTGAGCTAGTGCTCGAACAACAGCTGACAACTAAAAGACGAGATTTTTATCCGATCATTCAATTTTAGTTGAATTAAAGCTATACCTTTTCTCGATGTTAATGTCAGTTGAATTTATACAACCTATTGGTATTAATTAACCCGTCCTTCACATCACGTCCATCATTCCCTTAAACCCTTGACAAAAATTTGACACACTAATTAGATTTTATAGAGATCATTAAAATTACAACTCCCTGTTTAAAGAGCGTTTTCTCGATCACTTACCACTTACTTCCACACAAATACGGGTACAATTCTTTTAAATTCTACCTTTCTAAGCCCTTACACATTAGTGTAAATATGCGGATGGATTGACAAATAAGAGGACTTGATTTATTTAAAATGCTCAACTAATCAAAATCATTTCCCCGCTTAACTGATATGACTTTTACCCATGCTAATAACTATTTTATTGCTATGCGAAACGTTTTATAAACGTTTGAAACTAATTTAAACCACCAAATCAAGGGGTTACCAAACTATATCGACAGACGGACGGTACCTAATCATTTAAAATGTTGCACTACTCCGTCTTGAGTGAATTAGAATTGTTTCATGTTTGTTTTTCAAAATACGAATAAGGCTTAAAACTGGGATTTTAAAACGTATGAAAGTAATGAGTGTAGTTCTACTTTACCTCAGTCGCCATGAGTCTGCACACTGATTTAAATGTCTCGGGTTCGATTCTAAATATGGTATGAAAATATTCTGTGAAATTAAGGTTTCCCCATTTCAAAATGCTGAACTATTTGTAGGATTGCATTTTGCTTGTGTTCTTAAATTAAGTTAGTCTGCAAATCTTTTTACACCACGAAAAGTTGGTTAATAAAGGGGATGTAGGTTAAATGTACTGTATAGGTAGTCGAAATTTGGCTGATATTGAAAGAAGCTATGACGCTGATAGTTCTGTATCGTGATAGTGTAAGGTGTATTAGCTGATCTTGAGTCATCACGCTTGGGAACCAGCCCCATGGTGCAGTGGTCAGTTCACCTGAATACAAGCTGGGTTCGATTCCCGGCTGATACCGTGGGTATTTTTGTTATCGAAAGGGGAACTGTGCCAACGGTCACCTGGGTTTGATTAGTTAGGTATAATTAGGTTTAAGTGTTTCCACTGGTTCCACAACCTCATACCCACCATCATACTCACTATGACTCTCATACTCACTATCACCCTCACACTCACTATCACCTTCAAACTTACTATCACACTCATACTCACTATCTCCTTCATACTCAATATCACCATCATACTCAGTGTCTCCTTCATACTCACTATCTACTTCATACTCACTATCTACTTCATACTCACTATCTCCTTCATACTCACTATCCACATCATACTCACTATCACCATCATACTCACTATCACCCTCACACTCACGATCACCCTCATACTCACTTATCACCCTCATACTCATCCTCACCCTCATACTCACTATCACCATCATACTCACTATCATCCTCATACTCACTATCACCCTCACACTCACGATCACCCTCATACTCACTATCACCCTCATACCCACTATCACCCTCATACTCATCATCACCCCCATACTCACTATCTCCTTCATACTCACTATCTCCTTCAAACTCACTACCACCATCATACTCACTATCACCATCATACTCACTACCACTATCATACTCACTATCTACTTCATACTCACTACCACCCTCATACTCACTATCTCCTTCATACTCAATATCACCATGATACTCACTATCACACTCATACTCACTATCACCCTCACACTCACTATCACCCTCACACTCACGATCACCCTCATACTCACTATCACCATCATACTCACTATCATCCTCATACTCACTATCACCCTTATACTCACTATCACCCTCATACTCACTATCTCCTTCATACTCACTATCACCATCATACTCACTATCACCATCATACTCACTATCGCCCTCATACCCACTATCACCCTCATACTCACTATCACCCTCATACTCACGGTCACCCTCATACTCACTATCACCCTCATACTCACTACCACCATCATACTCGCTATCACCCTCATACTCACTATCACCCCCATACTCGTTATCACCCTCATACTCACTACCACCATCATACTCACTATCACACTCATACTCACTATCACCCTCATACTCGCTAACACCTTCATACTCACTATCACCCTCATACTCACTATCTCCTTCATACTCAATTTCACCATCATACTCACTATCACACTCATACTCACAATCACCCTTACACTCACCCTCACACTCACGATCACCCTCATACTCATCCTCACCCTCATACTCACTATCACCCTCATACTCACTATCACCATCATACTCTCTATCTCCCTCATACTCACTATCTCCCTCATTCTCACTATCTCCCTCATACTCACAATCACCCTCACACTCACTATCTCCCTCATACTCACAATCACCCTCGTACTCACTATCACCTTCATACTCACTATCTCCCTCATACTCACTATCTCCATCATACTCACTATTTCCCTCATACTCACAATCATCCTCACACTCACTATCTCCCTCATACTCACTACCACCATCATACTCACTAACACCATCATACTCACTATCACCCTCATACCCACTATCACCCTCATACTCACTATCACCCCCATACTCACTATCACCCCCATACTCGCTATCACCCTCATACTCACTATCACCATCATACTCACTATCTCCCTCATACTCACTATCACCTTTATACTCGCCCTCATACTCACTATCTCCTTCATACTCACTATCACCATCACCTCATCTCATCAGGACATGTAAAGAGCCTCCACAGAAAGGATGTACTATTAGTACATTAGTACGTCCCCTTGACAACGGTACATTAGTACATTAGCACTGGATAATATTTATACTACTGGGCTAAGAATGATGTAGCACAGACACGCCAGTATTATTATTATTATTATTATTAATATTAATATTGGAAGCAGTTATGACGCAGACAATCTTAGATCCTGTTGGATGTGAACAATCATGGTCGAGTGTTGATCAACTTTGAAAGCAGCGATCACACAATTATTCATTGATCTTGGTTTTTGGTGCGGCCCCAGAATTCAGAATGTGAATGGTTTCCTCATTATAAATTAATTTTGCTTGTTTTACTAATCGATTACATCTACTTTGGTCCATTTTTTAGCATGACTAAGCCAAATTGTTTGGTTATTTTATCAACCATATCATCTATTAGAAGGTTCTTGAAACAAAACGGACCACCATACTAATTTCTAGAGCATATTAGATTTTGTTCTGTTACGCTAAACTTTTCTTTTGGGCCATAGAGTAAGATAGTTTCTAAATTATGGGAATAAAATATTTGATTACGTGTTTATTTTATTTATTTATTTGAAGTATTTAACGTGGACTTTATGAATTGATGATATATATATGCACATGGTAATTTATATGAACTAGAGCGAAAGAACCTACCAATTTCACCAAAAAGGTATTCTCACATAACTTCCAGGGTTCTTTTACACACCACAATCGACATAGGACCGACAGTTTTACTTCTCCTCCGAAGAAAGTTGTGCTACAAATTTTTATTATTCGAGTAAAATCCGTTGACTCCGGCTAGGTTTGAACACACGAATATTAGATACTGAGGTGAGCAATTTACCCCAAGACCACCGACGTCGACATTTGTTTGTTTCGTATTCAAACATATTAATAAAATCATAAAATGGAGAAGATAGTAGTACATCACAATACAGCGTGTTTTAATATGAAGAGTGACGTTTAGAATGTTCTACAATATTATTTCCTGGTGTGTTATAATAGCTTAGTACACCCACTGCAAAGCTGTCAGAATGTGCACGGATGGGATGGCACACGTTTTCATAGACTGCTACTTGCTGGAACCACACAGGCCCAATGTGTGTACCTGCTTTGGATTATATCAGAATTGGACAAGGTATATCATATGTAAAATGCACCAACGTTTGCAGTCTCTGAGTTTACAATACAAGTTGGCCATGTTGAACAGTTATGCTGTTGTTTTTTCCCTGTATGCTTTTGATTCATATCTTCGTGCTCTTTTGATCCATATCTTTATGCTCTTTTGATCCATGTCTTCTTGTGCTTTTGATCCATATATTCGTGCTATTTTGATCCATATCTTTTTGCTCTTTTGATCCATATCTTCGTGCTCTTTTGATCCATAACTTTGTGCTCTTTTGATCCATATATTTTTGCTCTTTTGAACCATGTATTCGTGCGCTTTTGATCCATATCTTTTTGCTCTTTTGATCTATGTCTTCGTGATCTTTTGAACCATATCTTTTTGCTCTTTTGATCCATATATTTTTGCTCTTTTGATCCATGTCTTCGTGCGCTTTTGATCCATATCTTCGTGCTCTTTTGATCCATGTCTTCGTGCTCTTTTGATCCATATATTTTGGCTCTTTTGATCCATGTATTCGTGCTCTTTTGATTCATGTACTCGTGCTCTTTTGATCCATGTATTCGTGCTCTTTTGATTAGGTTTCCCCGTGCTGTATGCTTTCAATGTTCTCCATTCATAAATATAGAGCATTCTAAATATGTGCTAGAACCGTTGTTTCAAAATTACCTTTCGATGATTTTGGGCTGGAAATTAATTCGGGTCAACTTATACTTTTGGCTCAGTTGGTATGTTCACATTGTTGATGTAGGTCAGCTGCTTATGAAGGTTGTGCTCGATGTGAATTCTGTATAATGCGTGGTTAAATTAATTGTAGCATATTCATAAATGCTGACGTTCCTTTGTTGTAATATTGCATTCGATTTAGGAATTAATCTGAATCGTGTCATACATTTTGCTTAAAAATGATCGTCCACATAAGGTATCAAATATTAGAGTCACATTATGCAAAATTGTAATGGCTCTTTTCTAAAAAAAAATATATCAAATCGAACAATCTGACAATATATATTTTGGTTAGCACCACGTCTTACTACCCGTTGGGTTATACGCTTATGTACTAATTACATTACTGTGTTAGGGATTAGGAAGGTTATAGTTAGATTAAGTGTACCCACACTTGCAGGAAGGAAGAGTGGAAACTCATTTTATTAAAACCACCCTCATTACACCCAATTGAGATTCGAACCCCGCTTTACCCTTTATCGAGAGTCTGGTCTACTGCGAGAGTCGCTCGTTAGACCATGCGGCAACCGAAGCTGGTAATCTCACAATAGCAATATGGTTTAAATATAAATAAGATTAAAATTGTTATAGACATTTTTATAAAATATAATAAAAGGAAATGTTTGTCTGTGTGTGTGTTTGTTTGTTTGTTTGTGTGCGATGCCCAACCAAATCTACGGCACGTAGAGATCTGAAATTCTTTTACATATGTAGAGTATACCCGATGTGTGATTGGTGAAATGGGGACCGACTGAATAAGAACATATCACAGATTTATTTTTAATAAGCGCTGCTTACACTGACAGCGCTTCAAGACACGTTACTTGCATTTGAAGTTAAATTATAAAATATGGCCAAATCATTTTTCAAAATTACATCTGCTTGTAGATTTAAAAGTTGTAACTTTTCCACCAAAGCTTAATTTGGACCAATTATAACCTGACAGCTTAGAGCTTGAATCCTCTACTTTCCGATGTATTTCGTTTGGTGGTTTCACTTTACCTAACAATCGTAGCTATGGTTTCAAAGCTGCAACTTGTCTAAAATATCTCTCATTGATGCGAGTGACTCACTGTTTCATCCATCTTTCTCCTACATTGGTCGGGTCGTTAAAAGCTTTACAGAAACACACTCATTCACAAAACTAAGCTCCTAGCTTTTTTATTTTTGTATGTTGATAAAAAAAATATAATATTTTGTTCCCATGATTTATGTTGGTAATTAAATGTTCTCTTGGGTAAAAAGGACAGGACCTCTTCCCTATTCTTCTTTCTCCTGTACTTCTCCTTCTCATTCGAAGAGCTTTGGCTCAAGCAAGCTACATATAAATTAAATTGCACACTAAACATTCAAAACTTGTCTTATTTGAAGTAACCATTTCGCCTCGAAATCAGTATTAGCAGCTTGGCTGATTCGCAAGCAAGTGTTGGCCCAAAATTAGGTGAGTAAGATGAGTCAGAAAGCTCTGGCACCCCGTTCTGAAAACATCACATATTCTTCCACTTGTAAAATATTTGTCTAATCCCTTAGTATCTCTGTCTACTCTCACTTGCTGCTTTCTCTCTCCCACACATGCAAACACTAAGCTAACAACTTGGACCCTACTTGTACACCTGTCCAAAGAAATTACAAGTTCTCTTGACTATTCTCTGAGAATTCTCTATTCTGTTTCAATAAAAGACATTACTATTTGAAGAGATCTGTGTATCAAATAGGGCGAGGACTATTTATGTTCATTGCTTAGTTTATATTTTCAAAAAGGTGATCATATCCAATCATGTTTGTCTGATGAATTTTGTGGTACACTGTGACATGGCCTAATTTAAGAACGTGATGCTGATGTCGAATGGGCGAGTGGTGGATACAACTCAAGGGGAGAGTTGTCACGTGGCTCACTTAGGAGGTCCCAGACTCCAACAACTCAACCATGGGAATGATATCAACAACAAGAATACTATCTCGATGTGCCTTGAGGAACATTATATTTTCTGATAACTGGCCAAACATAACACTTTACTTATTGGGCACTATAATTCTGTTCGACCAAGGTACCTTATTGTGCACTACACATTCTGATCTCTGGCTACAGCTTCATATTATCACCATAACATCATCATCATCATCATCTGTTAACAGCTTGTGGATGAATCAGCTTAGTAAAATACCTCCATCTTCCTCTATCATTATTATTATTATTATTATTATTAGCACCACGTCTTACTAACCATTCGGGTTATACGCACTTACGCTAATGTGTAATGGTAGGGTGATTGTGAGATGAAATGGAGGACCTACAGTTTAACGTGGAATCCGAACCACGGTGGAGGCCTGGCATTCCACACACTCAAAAGTTGTGATTAATACACATCTTGTTAGAGGTGAAGGAAGCGTTTGGCAATCAGATAAATCTGTGCCGGGACCGAGGATTGAACCCCGGACCTCCCAGAACAGAAGTCTGACATCTTACCCCTAGACCACCAACTCTTCCTCTATCCGTCAACCATTATTCCTCCTTTAATTGTGACCATTCTTCTCCTCTCACTTGCACATTTTCTGTTACTTGTCCTTCCACCGCTTTCTTGGCCTCCCTTGCAGTCATTTTCCCTACTTACCTCACTGCATACAGTATATAGTTTTATCGCGGTATATATCTCTTTATACACAGAACTTTGTTGTCACTGGCTACCCTAGCTCATGTTATAATATCTCACCATAGTTCTTTGTACCTGTACATATCAACATGGAATATTATGAGCTACACTTGACAATGTTTCAGCGTGAAAATGTAAGATAAATATATTGAACGTTTGATAATATCGGGTATCTTAGATTATGTTTTTATATTTTACTAGTAATTCCGCACAGCGTTGCCGGTGACACACTCTGGTATAAGAACTATATACCCCCCACCCCCCCAAAAAATTGTTTAGAATAATGGTCGATTTTCTACACATTTTTCCCCCCCGAGGAGGATGCGGCATATTTTTATCATAGCTATCTCTAAAACGTAATTCTAAACCAGGTTAACAATATTTTCTTCAAAAATTTGTTAAAAATAGCTTAATTAAAAATTTAAAAATCCGGCTTCAAGGTGCATTCAGACCCCCTTCCATCCATATACATACCTAAAATGGTAATGTTGGTACCTGGCCAATGAGCTAGTTTTGAAAGTGTTAACTAACCATTCCAAGAGCTAGTTTTGAAAATGTATCCATCTATCCTGAGAACTAGTGTTTAAATTATGTATCTGTCTATCACTATGTAAATATTAATATTATTGTCAATACAGCCCATATGCTGGTTTTAAAGGTAATGTGTCTGAAACAAAGATAATGTAAATCCTACACGGCGTCACCCGTGACCCTTCAAAAATTTGTTAAAAATAGCCTAATTGAATAGATAATTAGAGATTAAAAATTCAGATTCGAGGTGCATTCGGACTCCCGTCCACCGATGTTAAAAATTTCTGATCTCTGCATCTCGTCGGTTTGTCTGGGCATCGCACACAGACAAACAAACAAACAAACAAAGAAAGAAACACTTCCCTTTATTATTATAGATTATAGTGTAGACATCACGACCATTTTTATTTTGTTATACTCTTCATAACTTTAAAACCAATGTACCGATTTGAATAATTTAGAAAGTAATTTACTCCTACGTAAACAGCCTAAATGATTAAATAATTTATACGGATATAATCACTTTTATTTCGCATCCGTGTTTTAGTTAACTAATTTCAACAAAAAAACTTTTATTGTAACATAACTATAATAATTGCATATATTGTCTCGCAGACTTTTTTGTTCACATTAGTGAGAACGTTCAATATGTATAGTATTTTTTTGTGACCTGTTAGTCTAGGGGTAAGGTGTCGGACTTCTGTGCTGGGGGTCCGGGGTTCAATCCTCGGTCCCGGCACAGATTTATCTGATTACCAAACCCTTCCTTCACCTCTGACAAGACATCTTATGAATGTGGGGAATGCCAGGCCTCCACCATGGTTCGGATTCCACGTTAAGCTGTAGGTCCTCCATTTCATCTCACAATCACCCTACCATTACACATTAGCGTAAGTGCGTATAACCCGAACGGGTAGTAAAACGTGGTGCTAATAATAATAATAATAATAATATAGTATTTTTTATGCAATACCAATAGTTTAGAAAGCATATTTTTAGGCAATTTTTTATACCTAGTGTAAAACTATCGACATTTTTATGAGGAATAAATTAAATTTTCAAAATAAAATATAGCCTATGTTACTCACTGATAATGTAGCTTTATATTGGTGAAAGAATTTTTTAAATCGGTTCAGTAGTTTTTGAGTTTATCCATTACAAACAAAAAAACCAAAATTATCTTTCTTCTTTATAATATTAGTGTAGAAGTCCTTTTTTTACGTTTGAGTCTTCGCTACTAGCAAATGACGTCACCATTTAATATTAACGTTCAGGGACCTAAAATGTTTCCTGTTTTGTTCCAAAGGTTTTAAATAAAATGTAGATAGATAAACTGTGTCATAAAAGTGTTAAGGACCCAACCGATTAAAAAAACACAATTATTCCACAATACAACTCAAATGCCTTTTAAATGATTTGAACCAATATCACATGGTACTAAATCCCATTCCCCCCAAATAAAATATAACCAAACAGAATCAAATGGGCACAGTTCATCCCCAACCAACGCAAAATATCATCTCAGGGAATCGAAAAAAATTAACTGGTGCAAAAATAAAAATAAAATGGTGCAGAAATAAAAAATCAACAGGGGCAGAAATAAAAAAATCAAATGGGTCAGAAATAAAAAATGAAATGGTGCAAAAATAAAAAATCAACTGGGGCAGAAATCAAAAATCAAATGGGGCAGAAATAAAAAATCAAATGGGTCAAAAATAAAAAATAAAATGTGTCAGAAACAAAGAGCAAATGGGTTGGAAATAAAAAATCAAATGGGTCAAAAATAAAAAAGAAAATAGGCCATAAATAAAAATCAAGTGGGTCAAAAAAATAAAAATCCTGTAAAGAGATGATGTCATGGACGAAGGAAGAAGTAGTGCAACATTTTTATGACGTCATGTACGGTCACGACCTCAGAGAGGGTAGGGAGGAAGGGGTAATAGCACCTGGAGGATTACAACACTATCTCTCTCCACGGTGTGATCGAGAGTCCCACACAAGATGAGGAAGTTAGAATTCAGAGGAAATGCAGGCACACTAGTATAGAGAGAGAGAGATGCACAGAAGTTTATATTTTAATTGACTCTCCTTAGAAGGTCTTCATTAATCACTCAATATATCCACTTTATCCTCTATATTCTCCTCCAACACCACACTTACTTCCTACAAAGAAACGCCCAAATGTTAACACAGCCATGCCGAGCAAAAAAACAACAACTAAGGGGAAATATTTTTTCTTATCGCCGCGTCTTAGTTCCTGTTAAGTCTATACGCATATATACTAATTAATCTAATGAATTAGGGATGAGGAAGGTTGAATTTAGAGGAAGTGTACCTACATTCGCATGGAGGGAGCGTCAAAAATGCCATTCAGGAAAAAACACCTTCATACACCCTACTGGGATTGAACTCCAATCTCCCTATCATCGTCAGTCTAGTCTAGGCTGACCGCTCCTTAAAACGTACAGTACATAGAAACACGACTGGCTAAAGGAATAATTGTTCTAAGAGCCAAACAGTGTAAAGAGATTTAAGAAAGATAGTTTGTTTATCGGGGAATTTGGCAGATAGTTTGATTGCATCGTAAACTCAACCCCCCTTTATTTTTTATGAACACTTATATTAAGTTCTGTTTGAGGTTTTATTTGAAGTAAGGTGACCTGGAGGTCTAGGGGTAAGGTGTCAGACTTCTGTGCTGGGGGTTCGGGGTTCAATCCTCAGTCCCGACACAGATTTATCTGATTTCCAAACCCTTTCCTTCACCTCTGACAAGACGTGTATTAATCACAACTTGTGAATGTGTGGAATGCCAGACCTCCACCGTGGTTCGGATCCCTCGTTAAACTGTAGGCCCTCAATTTAATCTCACAATCACCCTACCATTACATATTAGCATAAGTGCGTATAACCCGGATGGGTGGTAAGACGAGGTGTTAATATTAATAATAATAATAATAATTGCGTACCGCAAGAATTTCTCCCAGAGCGTTTAGCAGGTGGACGACCCAGGCAGGGGTCAGCTTCAGAGTGATAATGGTGTACACCATGGATTGAAAGAAGTGTGTGTGTTGTTTGAAGGATTTTTTAATTACTACTTATTATTACAGAGTTTTATAATTTTTTGAGGTTAGGATAGTCTAGGTTAGGTTACATTTCATCATCTAATATTATTTCTTCACTGATTTTTTGTTTTTATTCATTTTGTTAAGCCGTACATTTCAATCTATATAAGGTTCTCTTCATTGATTGCTGTTTTGGAACATCAGTGATTTTCTTTTTTCTGTAGAAATGACGGCGAACTCGGCTAGAAAAATAAACGACTGAATGAAATTGTCATGGTACTTAATTGTCATATTATATTCGTTTGAACTAACAAGGTATGACTGAGAAAAGTAAACTCGAGAATGCGTGTAGTCCTATTTTCGTGTTTTGAGAATGAGAGGCCATTGAGGAAATAACACCCTCTTCTCCTCAGTTAACACCCCTGTTAACGGAAAACCATAACACACAAATTTGATGAATTAGCACACGTGTTCGTTGATGCAGGTCCAAAACATAACATTATGTGAAGACTAGTAAAAATTTAACGGTTCAACCATTAAATGCCCCATCAGAATAGCTGTGTGATAGTTAGTAGATTTAATCCTGACATCTGTATTTATTTTTTGATCCTTGTCGGTTCTTGCAATCGAAACACATTTCGTCTAGACATCATTTGTTGGAACTGTCTGAACACGCTCCAGTATTTCTCGTAAAAAAAAAGCAACCATTAGTAGTTATATTTAGACTTTTTATTGATCTTCCATTGCGAACAATAAATAAAGGCCTCCATCTTCTTCAAGGTAAATATCCTCAAGTTATGATATTTCGTGCGTGAATGACAGCTCTGAAGCTTCCAAACCACTGAAACAATCCTAAACTATCTCAGAATGTTCTGTTGTGACCCCCACACTGCTGTATTTCTTATGGTAGTGTCAGTTCTGAAGCCTCTAAACTTAAATTTTAATCTTTTAAACATTTCGGGTACATGTTGATATCTTCCCCATATATTTTGGCGAGAACATTTTTGAAATAATAAATCACTTAAAAAATGATGTGACCCCCCTCGGTGGCGTAGTTGGCTAACGCACTTGTCGTGTTGAGCTCGACTTCTGAGGACGGGGAGATCGAGGTTCGAATCTCGGTCGGGTGAACTGGGGGTGGTTTTCCTAAATGGTTTTCTAACCTCCCACCACGCAAATGTGGGTTCACTTCCTCTAATTCAACCTTCTCAATTCTTAATCCATTAGAGTAATTAGTACTTAAAGCGTATAACCCGAACGGGTAGTAAGACGCGGTGCTAAATATTATTATTATTATTATTAAAATGATGCGGTATTTATGGACTTTTGAGACGCGCCTCAGCGATCCAATGGGTTACATACACCCTTAAGAGGAGGTAAGGATGGGTTGTGCTAGTGATCATCGATTTGGGTATGAAATTAAGTTGATTGCCTTATGTGACAGGTGACCCCTTATATCCCATTTCCACAGATACTTGAATACTCTGGGTGGCCATTCTTGGAATATATCGAGATTCTTCTCTTGCTTGAATTTTCGTGAAATTGGTAATTAAATCCTAACATTTCTATATTAACATATATATAGATGTTAAATATGTTATTATTATTATTATTATTATTATTATTATCACCGCGTCTTACTACCAGTTCGGGTTATACGCACTTACGTTAATGTGTAATGGTAGGGTGATTGTGAGATGAATTGTAGGACCTACAGTTTAAAGTGGGATCCGAACCACGGTGAAGGCCTGGCATCCCACACATTAACAATTTGGGATTAATACACGTCTTGTCGTAGGTGAAGGAAGGGTTAGATATGGACTCAATGATTTTCACTCTGGGTGTTTAGTATGAGTATGTCTTGTAGATTTTTTTTCCTGAAGTCTTTTTGTTCACATCTCGCAGTATATTCCTAAGTTCTGCGACTACATCACCGCATGTGGAAGGATTCGATAGCTCACTAAATTTCACTATTCCGACACCTTAACTCAGTTGGTAACGTGACTTTCTTCTGAGTTAAGGGTCCCGGGGTAAATTTCGTCGTAGCAAAAAAAAAAATGTATCAATGGTGAAATATAGGTTCACCCGTTCACAGTTATAAATTAACGGCCTAGGACTGGATGTTGTGCCTGTCCTAGTCTTAGGTTGTATTATAAGTGATATGAAGCTACGACAGGCCTAGCAACCTGGTAGTGGGAAATATATGGCTTGAATAAAAAACTGACCACAGGCTGGAAACAGGAATGGATGGAAAGTAAAACAAAAAAATAAAAATAAATCACAGTATTATTATGGTTTACCAATCTGGTCTAGTTACATATTTACATTGATGTAATAGGAATGGGGGAGGTAATATTTATAGGAAACATACCAGCATATTCGTGGAGGAAGGGTGTAAAACTATATTTAAACTCCTCACTACACCCTACCAGGATTGGAAATCCAATCACTCTATAATCGGCAATCAGTTCTATTTAGATAGACGTTTTAGACCTATTGACCCTGAAAGAGGTTGGTAATTAATAAAAAGCTCACATCGGTTGACACGTGAACTAAACGTCAAGATCGTCGTTTGTTTTGAGGCTAACAGGGAGTTCGTGGTTCAAACACCTTCCAGGTATTCTGAGAGTGGTTATTCTTCTCCCTATTCACAAATGCGGGTACATTTCTTCTAAACCTTTCCTTCCTCATCCCCAACAATTTTATTAACGTCCATTTCTGTTTCCAGCCTGTTGTCAATTTTTAATTTAAGCCATATATATTTTAAACTACCGGCTTGCTAGGCCTGTCGTAACTTCATATGCCTTATAATATTATCTAAGACTAGGACCGACACAACATCCAGTCCTCACGCAGTTAATTCATCCCTGTGAAAGGGTAAACCCACAGCTCACCAATGAAAAAACTTTCAGCCATACTGGGAATCGAACCCATGAGTAGACAGACACGCTACTCACTGAGCTAAGGTGTCGGATCACCCACAGCAAATTAATGTATCTAAATGCGTATATATCAAATTGGTACTAAAACATGGAGTGAGCAAAACAATAAAAAAAAAAATCCTGCCTCCCGGATCTATAAAAGCTCCTCTCACTTCAAGTCCCAATAAATCAATCCTGCTAATCACTCTCTTGTTCTAGAAAAACACCGAGCTCTGGACCGTTTTATAAGATCATGCCATGAAGACACGCTTCGTTATATCGCACGTGACCCTCGTTCAACCGAAGAAAATAAAATTCTTATTTCCAGACAACACAATATTTAGTCTGAGTCTTTGGGTCTTTGACACAAAACATGGTAGCGTCAAATTAGCTCATGTTTCCAAAGTTACAAGAGAATACATACACCCCGTATATACATCTGGGACTCCGTATTAAACAGATTACCCCTTATCCCCCACTCCTCTTTCTTTCTCTCTCTCTCTCTCTCACACACACTCACACACACACACACACACACACACCAAAAATCATAAATTATGCCAGAGCAGCCAAAACACAAAACAATCTTAGCTCCGGTGCGATCGTAAATTAACCAAATAATGGACGTTATTGAAATAATAAAGACCACCTCATGACAGCGCCTTGAACCTTGTAGACCTTTCTTTCTTTTTCAATCTCTTTTTACATTCATTGCTCCTTGTCTTTAAGTCATCTGTGACTTTGTAGTAATAATAGTTATAGTAATAATATCGATTTTTGTGAGCCAGATAATGACTGTGCTTCCCTCTATTTTGGGAATGAACGAACCTTCCTGGAGCCCTAGTACAGGTCTATTCTGAGATGAGACCAAGAGACCAGTCAACCTCTTCTTGCACCTTCCTGGAGCCCTAGTACAGGTCTATTTTGTTTGAAAAATACTTTCTTTTCTTATTTTATATTTTGCACCAATGAGCACGCAAACTAAATTTCAAGCTCATCTCGTCTGATTTTCCAGTGACAGGGAGACTGGGGGTTCGAAACCATGTTGGGTGAGCTGAGGGTGGTTTTCCCTGAATGGTTGATGCCTGAAAAAAAAACAGACATACCATACCTGGCGGTATCACTCAACTTGCCAATAGACCCTTCCCGTGGAATCACTCAACTTGTCAATAGACCCTTCTTGTGGGATCACTCAACTTGTCAATAGACCCTTCCCGTGCTATCACTCAACTTGCCAGTAGACCCTTCCCGTGCTATCACTCAACTTGCCAATAGACCCTTCTTGTGGGATCACTCAACTTGTCAATAGACCCTTCCCGTGCTATCACTCAACTTGCCAGTAGACCCTTCCCGTGCTATCACTCAACTTGCCAGTAGACCCTTCCCGTGCTATCACTCAACTTGCCAATATACCCTTCTTGTGGGATCACTCAACTTGTCAATAGACCCTTCCCGTGCTATCACTCAACTTCTCAATAGACCCTTCCCGTGCTATCACTCAACTTCTCAATAGACCCTTCCCGTGGAATCACTCAAGTTGTCAATAGACCCTTCTTGTGGGATCACTCAACTTGTCAATAGACCCTTCCCGTGGGATCACTCAACTTCTCAATAGACCTCAACACTTAACAACCAAATAGATTCGTCGCCTGTCAAAACAAGACTGTCATTTTTTGTTTGTTTCGGTCGGTCATCTTTTGATCGAGTCGGATGAAGGAGCAGGGAGGGGAAAATGCATAACATTACGGTGCGGTGGTCAGAAAACAAGCAGAGGGGAATAATGGGCCTTAGGGCGAACACACTGAGAGAGAGAGAGGACATAACTAGGTCCAGTAGACAGAGACACCACTAAGGGAGACAAGGAGAGAAGGGTCACTTAGTCCCTTCTTCAGCGGACGTAATAAACGTAATCAAAACTCTCGCTCTTGGCTGGCCAGCGGCAGCCCTGTGCAAAACAGTTCGTTTGTCTGATGCCTCGGACACAGGGACGGTGTTTACATACTTGATTCCCTACTGAATTCAGTACAATTCATAACACCTCGAATCCTGGTAGCTTTGTTTTTCCTATGATTTTCCATTCTCCCTCAAATAAAATGCGTGTACTAGTCCTCTAAATTCAACCTTAATCCTCCTTAACACATTAACGTAATTAGTTTATACGCGTGCATCTCGAACTGATAGTAAGACGCAGTGCTCGAAAAAAAATATTTAAAAAGCCAATAGTTATGATAGGAGCTTGTGTGTAGCTTTGTAGCAGCGTAGATCATAATTTTCAGCGATGTTTAGATGTAAATAAATATTATGTTGACAAACAAACACTAATTTTTAAAGTTTAGGGGTCCAGGTTGTAAAATATAGTAGCTTCCGAAGAAAACCCAATTTCCTCGTAGCAGTGGTTCAATCTTACAATTACTCTTTGTTTATATCTCCATGGAAACCATCATTTGTGTATGATTGGATATCGGTGAGTAGAATATTTATCTTTGGTTACTAAAAAATACAATTCAACTCTCACTTAAGTAGTATGGTGCAAAAATATACATTCATTATTATTAGGTGTTCTCTCTCACGACAGGTCAATTCCTTTTGGGAGTTAACTTGGACGTCCAATACACCCTGTCCTCTGCCTCCTCCTTCAGCTCCCGGAATTTTATTCTTTCGTTCAAGTCTTCCATTATTTGAATCTTCCTTTTTTATAAACTCCTCTTTCCCTCAACCTTTCCTTCTACAATATCGTATAGAAATACAGAAAAAAATTGCATAAGCCAAACAAACATATGATAGCAAGTTAAAATTATATTTAATTATTTTTGAATTGTTTATTTTTATTTATGCGTATAGCACGAATGGGCAGTAAGACTCAGTGCTAATAAACATAAGATGAATAAGATTTTTTTAGATTTATCTATAATTATTTTCCTCCGGTTAACGAATGGTCGTTGGAATAACTGTTCTTAACACATCTTTTACTGATATTCTATAATTGAGGTAATTTCTTTACTTACGTACTCTATGGCATTAGGAGCTCAAATGTTCATTAGCGCACTCACAAAAGTACGCCACCTATCCCTATCTTGGGCTAGTTCTATCCAGTCCACCTCGTTACACCCTATCCCTATCTTGAGGTAGTTCTATTTAATCCACCTCGTTACACCCTATCCCTATCTTGAGCTAGTTCTATTCAGTCCACCTCATTACACCCTATCCCTATCTTGAGTTAGTTCTATCCAGTCCACCTCGTTACACCCTATCCCTAACTTGAGGTAGTTCTATCCAGTCCACCTCATTACACCCTATCCCTATCTTGAGCTAGTTCTATTCAGTCCACCTCATTACACCCTATACCTATCTTGGGATAGTTCTATCCAGTCCCTCTCATCACAGCCTATCCCTATCTTGAGCTAGTTCTATTCAGTCCGCCTCATTACACCCTATCTCTATCTTGAAATAGCTCTATCCAGTCCACCTCGTTACACCCTATCCCTATCTTGGGCTAGTTCTATCCAGTCCACCTCGTTACACCCTATCCCTATCTTGAGTATCCCTAACTTGAGGTAGTTCTATCCAGTCCACCTCATTACACCCTATCCTTATCTTGAGCTAGTTCTATCCAGTCCACCTCATGGCACACTATCTCTTTCAGGTCCATTCTAATGCTATCCTCCCATCTGTTTCTGGCTATTCCCAATGTTCTCTTCCCATTGGGTTAACCAGTCAAGACCCTGAACACTGTTATAGAATCTCCCATTCGTGCTCCATATCCTGCTGACAGCAACCTGCGAGATTTGACTATCCTAACAATGTCTTGTGATGAATACAGGGTATTTACTTTATCCTTATTAGGCCCTCCACTCCCCAGAATACTCATCCCTTTTAGGACAAATGATATTCCTAAGCACAATTTCTTTGTAAGACTGTGGAGATGTTATTCACTTTCATGGTTATAATCAATGTTTGTTTTGCTGTTTAATCTCGCCCCAAAGGTTGCAGGATCTCTGTACGGCCATTCTTTGTCCGTACCACTTAGAAAAATACATCATCAACGCAAATTGCTGCATTCTCCGCGTGATCTACTAGTTTTACTATACTTAATGTTTATATCCATCGGGAGTGACCACGTCTTACTACCCATCCAAGTTATACTTATGTACTAATTATGCTAGTGAATTTAGGGTAATTATTATTATTATTATTATCACCGCGTCTTACTACCCGTCCCAGTTATACGCACTTACGCTAATGTGTAATGGTAGGGTGATTGTGAGATGAAATGTGAGGACCTACAGTTTAATGTGGGATCCGAACCACGGTGGAGGCCTGGCATTCCCCACATTCACAAGATGTATTGTCAGAGGTTAAGGAAGGGTTCGGTAATCAAATAAATCTAAATTTAGGGATGAAAAATGTTATATTTAGAGGAAGTGTACTCCCATTTGCATAGAGAGAAAGTGAAAAACCATTTTGAAACAACCACCAACAATACACCTGACTAAGAGTCAGACTTAGATCTCCCTGTAATCGGCAGTTTAGTCTACTGCGAGAGTAACGCCTTAGAACATGCGTCCACCGAAGCGGGTAAACAGCTGAAGATCATTTTACAAATTGATTTAGTACATTTTGTAGATCTACAAAATGGTCTCTTCCAGACTAAATATGTCCGAACATTAATAATCGTAAATCGACGCTAGTTAAATGAACAAGTATCATACTAAACGGAGCCGCGTCAGTGAATCATCAACTCAACGCATTAAAAATAGTTCCTCTGACATAAAACGATGTTTCCTCGGTCTAAAAACCTTTACTTTTATTTCAGTGGCAAACACACTCAATGCATGATTTACTATCACGTTTATGATCTTAAGGTGTGGATGTAGTGGACGTGATAAAAGGCCAGTGTTTTTTCTAGTTTTTATAGCAAAACGTTGTTTTAGGTTAAATCAATAAAATATTGCTCCAGTAGAAACAGTTTAGTTTTCTTAACAAGGTGACCTCAACAGTTGTTTGGTTTCTATCATGGGCATAACACCATTAGATGAAAAAAAACTTTTAAATCAAGTGGAAAAGTTGACCAATTGTTACAGGAAGATCGGAGTTCAAATCCCAGTCGGTTTTACTGAGGGTGGTTTCCCCTAAACAGTTTTCCACTCTCCTTCCATACAAATTCGGGTATATTACCTCCAAAATGCTTCCTTCCTCATCTTTACTTCACTAGAGTAATTATCATATATACGTCAAACCTGGACAGATAATAAGATGCTGTGATAAAAAAATATAGATATAAATATTAAAATTAATTACGCGTTATTTATGTATGTATACAACGTATTTTAGCGCTCTGGTAGATGTCCCCTTGAAGCCGTACTACTATTTGAACCACATTACCCCAAAACTTTGGACAACCTTTCTCACTACTTGACCAAGAAAAAACAGAAAAATCTGACTCATTTATTTCTTATGAAAGCTCTTAGATTAGTAGCCAAAATTATTTGACGAGATGTTTCTGGCTAGGGTTGAATGGCGAACTTATGTTATGGCAGCCATGAGCTTTAGGGTTACTTTAAGCAATAGAGTAGGTTTTCGAGCTAAGGGCAGTACTTTTTTCAATTTTTATAGCAATATATATTTCGGCAAAATAAACCTGGTAACTCTCCAATAGAAATATATAACTGAATTTTCTTCGCATGCTGATATCAACAATATTGTTGAATATCTGTCAAGGTTGTCCTGTAATTTAATGATAACTTTTTCTCTTCTCTTAAAAAGTTTCTCATCAATTGCTGATATACTCATGACATATATTCATGCCGGGATCACGGTCAACTTAACGTTCACTTAACATTCATTTAACGAAACCTAACGTAAAAAAATCTCGTGTTTATAATGGGAAGTCATCAAGATTCTATTAACATAAAGCTCACTTAAGTAAGAGTTGTCCAGGGAAGTAATATAATAATATTGCGTGTCTGGTTTACATCCCTGGTAGCCCAGTAGTGGAAATATTATCCAGTACTAATGTACCGTTGTCCAGGGGACGTACTAATGTACTAATAGTACATCCTTTCCGTGGAGGCTCTTTCCATGTCCCGATGAGATGAGGTGATGGTGATAGTGAGTATGAGGGTGATAGTGAGTATGAGGGTGATAGTGAGTATGAGGGTGATAGTGAGTATGAGGGTGATAG
>CABFOW010004022.1:43922-63086 GCA_902141385.1 Timema californicum | reverse complement strand
ACACTAATGAATTAGGGATGAGTAAATATGCCCGCACTAGCGTGGATAAATCAATAGAAAACCAACCTCAATACATCCGACCGAGATTGGAACTCAAGACCTCACTCTCACCAGTAAGCCAGAAATTTTGTCCACGTGCCCACCGGTGCAGTTTTGTTTTAACTCAACAAAACAAAATTAATATTATCCCCCGAGTGCTGAGACTATCAAATGAAGCAATGATTCCAAGAATATCTGGCCACGACCTACTTGTCCTATTCGGCCAACTTGTCTCTGAGCCTACGCGAGTATCCTCACGTTCTTATTGGTATCTGTGTCAACCAATCAGGGCTTAAGATGTCCCAACAATCAATCTAAAGTAATCGAGTCTAGTTAAGATAGCCGCCTCGGTTAGTGTTTAATTGCTTCGCAGACGTTTCGTTTGAATTGGTTCTAAACTTATTAGTATTCAGATCTGAGCGTCTTTAATACAAAACTATGTCCCGTGTACCTTAAGATATTTCAAATGACGAGCAGTGTTGGAACAGTTATTAGTTGAAAAAGTTCCGTTAATGATAGCTCTCCGGTGGTTTTTTGGAAATTGTGTACATGTTATTAGTATGTAAGTAACCAGAACAAAACATTGCAGAAACAGACATACGAATCCATTTATCTCTTATTAGAAAGATTTGCAAAAATGTTTTGTAAAAAATAACACATTTGTTTTGTTTAACAAGTAAAGGTTTTATTTATCGAGCAAGTTATTTATTAATGAAATGAATTAATAAATATATTTCGAAACATTTCTCAACATTTTATATTCTCATTGATTTACTTTAAAAATTAGATAAATAAACAAAATATTAGTGGGACTCTACAATAGATTTGGAGTGAAAAGTGTTCCGAAGGTCAAAATGTTTGAGAATTGCTTATCCAAGGACCTTTTTGTGCCCTGATACTTATAAATTTATCCAAGGTTCCACGGTCGGCCCATAGTTTGTACACACTACTTTGTTGGGTCTATACAGTATACATAGATTTATTCCTTAAATTCATCCTTTCCTCAAATACTCATGTCCTAATCTTTAGAAGAAAAAAAAGTTTTTATTTTCAAATTGATTTTTTTAATATAACATTACAGATTAGGACCGAGTAAGATAATTTTTGTTCCACTCAAATGTTATTGGTAAGTACAGAGTTTCCCAATTAAAACCATCCCCAAAATCACAGTATTTCAAAGTCAAAAATGTGCACCACCAGCCGCTACGCAAAGTTTCGCAAGCGGACTAGTAAACGTTTATTTATTGGAACTATGCATGGCAGCTGGTGGTGCACATTTCGAACACAAGACTTGTAAATACCGTGCGTTTGGGGACGGTTTTATTTGAGACACCCTGTACTTGATATATTTACGAAATTAAAAGACGCGATCGACTGGTTGCTCCAGAACAGTCGCTCGCCCATTTATTTCCCTCCTAATCTTGAGTGGATCCTCAAGTCGCAACAATTTTTCACCTCCCGGACACCCTCTTTGTTGTAACAACACACGTTAAACACGTGTTAAAAACACACATGATCACGACACGGCACGTGCGTGGCCAAGTTAAAAAGAAGCTCACACGCATGCGCAACAAAACACGAAACAACTCTAATTAAAAGTTATATATTTATAGTCGGATAGCCATAAAAAAAACTTTTAAGAAGCTATTCAAAATAAAATTTAAAGTAACCAATATTGATGAAAGGCCACTGTATCCATTTTTCATACGATCTTTCTAATGTAGCACCTTAACATATGGATTGGCATGACGAGTGTATCAAAGTAGGCCTAATTTATATGTAGGTTCTTTCAATGGCGACTCGACTATACCTACTAAAAACACCTGTGAAAACATACATATATATTACACCATAGTTACGTTTGCCGTCGCGTGATGTCATATTTCTACTCACTGTTGGAAGATTCTTTGTGTGTACGTTTTGTGACGCCAGGTTATATCAGCGTAAAACTTGCTTAACCTAAGACAGCAAACACAGTAAAATGGCATAGCTTCGGAGAAGCATCTATTTTCAAAAGATTACACTCAGCTTACAGCGAAAATTCTCACCTTGACTCATTACACTATGATGGGGATCTTATTAGCTACACCATAGTGTAATAATGCAAGATGACCTTGCTTTCTTACAAGGATGAGTAAGGGTACAGTCCCTTCGCCATAGGAGTAGTGGTGACAGCTAGTTAAAGTTATCAGATATACCCTCATGTATCCATTCGCCAAGCCATATGATCTGCAAGACCATAATAAGTTGATGTGTTGTCACTTTTGGCGGTCAAAACTTTAACAGCAAACTTTAACTTGGTCTTTTTTTATATTGTTCTAAACCTTATGAAACACTAACTTTAGTAAATAACCTTTGGGATGTTTCTTTTTTTTTTGTGTTTGTTTTTAACTTAAAATGCTTCACAAACGAAAGCTTCTAAGAGGCTACGTTCTCTTCACAAATCAAGATGGCGAACCAGATGAAACAAGGATGATTGACTACGGGAGTTGAACGTGGGTCCTACATGTAATAAAATAAATAAATAGACAAATTAAATCAAGATAAGTGCTAGACATAAGTTTATGTAACATAACTAAATATTTATGATGTAAAATGTTGAAATAATGATAATTATAAATCAGGTATGAAAATTTAGTCAAAATAATGTAGATCTATCAGTATACTCTTTATCAATCGAGGTTTAATATTAATTTCAAATAAAGTAAATAGTAAAAAAAACACCTAAATATTAAGGTTTTTGAAACGAAACATTTCTGAGCGTTAGTCGAGGAAAATGATAGGCTAATTTCACATATGTGGCATTGTGACATTAAGGTGGGACTGTAGGACAGGCGAGCTAAGGGCAGTATTTTTGCAGTTTAATAGCAAAACCTTTTTTTTATCAAAATAAATAAAATATTGCTTCAGTACCAACAAAGTTTAATTTTCTTCGTGTGGTGACCTTAAACAGTTGTTGAATATCTATCAAGGATGTCCTGGAATTTATTGTCAACCTTTTTATCTTCATTTAAAGAATTTCTCGTCTAATACCGCTATGCTCATGATAGATATTCAACAAGTGTTGATATCACCACGTGAAGAAAACTATACTCTATATTTCTACTGGAGTGATACTTTATTTATTTTGGCNGTCTAATACCGCTATGCTCATGATAGATATTCAACAAGTGTTGATATCACCACGTGAAGAAAACTATACTCTATATTTCTACTGGAGTGATACTTTATTTATTTTGGCAAAAAAAAAAAAAAATGAAAACTGAAAGAAACACTGGCCTTTTCTCGATTTTCCTACACCCTTGCCTTAAAACCAAAAACGTGTTTCCCTTATAAAAACAATTCCAATCCCTTCCAAATTTTATAAATATTAGGATTCTTGAAAGGAAAAACCTAATACATCAGATAACTGTGTGCAAGAAGATTTTGCCCCTTTAAACCATGTACATAATTTACTACAGTCCAATTTTCAAAGAAAGGATTATTTAGAAAATACAAATTATTATTTTTACGGACAAAATTTAGAGCATTTTACAATTTTATTAGTGTTATTTTATAGGTATTGATATTTTCTATCAAAGGTGACAGATGCAGATAACATGACCAACATTCGAATAGGTGAAATTAGATCTAGTAACTTTTCTAGATATCAGATAAGGCTCTTAATAGAAGAATTAGACTTTCAAAATATGTGACCTTAAAAAATACAAGGTTCTGCCTGATACCAATTAAGGGCGAGCTTTCTTCCCTAAAGTTTACACTAATTAAAACTGGGAGTAATAATAAAGAAAGTTCATGTACAAAGCCATTTTGTCTACATTAGTATGTTTTTTTTATAAATGTGCACCACTTTTTACTACTAGTCCAGACTACCCGCATATCTATAAGTATGGGAAAAGGAAAAGAAAAACAAAATTTAAATGAATGTATCCACCCTTAATATATCAGGCTAGGATCCGAACCCCAACTTCCCCAAACCAGACCAGGTAGAGTGTACGTCTTAGACCACGTGCCCACCAATGCAGTACAATCCGTAATGAAAAACAATTTACTAATTTAGTTTTACACATTTGTATGTGACACGAACAAGATATCGCCAGTTCGTGTTATAATAAAAAGTTCTATAAACTAAAATAATAAAATAGTATGTATTAGAACTTTACCCGCATCGGTGGACACGCGGACCTTATTCCAGGCTCATCGCATTTCATTCAGAAACCTTCAATAAGATGAAATTATTTTATGGGTATTAAAAAAATATCGAGTTCGAATCCCTGAGCGGGTATATTTTTCAACGATAGCATTGAAAATGTGAGACAGTTGTGTGTAAAAACCGCTCATCCCTCACCACTCCCCCCTTATCCAATCAGACGGAACCTTGCTAAACTAAACATTAACTCACTTCGGAACAGCTGGAAACAGAGGTGTGGGGTTTCCGCGCCGTTCACAGCCACCTCCGGCTGCTGCTTTGGCGGAGTCTCTTCTTCCGGTGACCCTACCGCCTCCGCCACTGTGGTCCACTCGTTTTCATCGCCCTCGGCGTCGTCTGCGACACCGTACCCGCTACTTACATACATGTCTAGATCCTCGTCGACCTGATCGTCATCATCGGGTGGAATGACGTCTATCTCCGGTATGAGGACCGCCCCGGGATTGCGGACGTTAGGGGTCACAACACAACACTCCACAACACTACTCGGGTTATTCACATCATCGCTACTCATGCTGTTATTCACAACACCCGCGGCGTCATCGTCGAGGTTAGTGGGTGAGGACGCGGGGGACACCAGGTCAGGCAGGGAGCACTCGTCCAAGAAGTCGACACCCTGTTGGCGCTCATCGGGGGTGACAGACCCTTCCCGGTAGCTACTCCCGAAAGGATCCAGGAAATCATCGGCAACTTCCTCCGGGAAAGAACCAACCAACTCTTGGGGGGTGCCCTCCGACATATCTAAAAGCGTTCCGTTTTCGACGACCCGACTTGGGTTAGTATCAGTCTGGTAAGGTCCTATGTCATCAGGGAGGTCACCCTCCGAAAAGTCGAGGAGCACCCCTCCAGGGGGCGGGTCGAGCGGCGACGCCAGCTCCCCGGCCATACAAACCAGCTCGGAGTCTGCGCTGGGGGAGGATTCCGTTGTCAATGGTGGTGGTGAAAGGGTCGAAGGCTGCGAGGGTCTGAGGCAAGCACCTCGGGGACGAGTCCGACCCTGGTGGTGAGGGCGGGAACTCCTCCGGGCTTGCTGCCCCAGCTGCCTCCCCATTACTCGGCGGCGAATCCTCCAAGGTGCTGAAGAAGAAGGTGTCGTTACCAGTGTATGTCTGGAAGGAGTGGTTCCTCTCTTCGAGGATGAACATGGTGTTGACGTCGCCTCTCGCCGGCGGGGAGGGGGAGCGGGCTATTCTGAGGGCGAGCTCGGAGTCTATGAGGTCCTGCAGGCTCGTGTCGTCGTCCTCGTGGGGTAGTGACAAGTCGGAGAAGGATCCCGATTGAGTTGTGGTTAGTTCACACAGGGGGGACGTGCCGTTAGGGGTGTGGGGGCTACTTACAGTCTGCTGGACCGTCGAAGTCTTCTTGGCCACGTCCGCCATGACTGTTCACCGCCTTCCTGAAACAAAAACAAATATAATTAAATCAACCTAATCTTTCTTCGTTTTTTTAATAGCAAAATGTTGGGTTTTCTGTACCATCTTTCACTAACCATCTGGATTATCCACATTTGGTTGCATTAATGGTGCATGGATGAGAAAGTTTAACTTAGAAGAAATGTTCCCGAATTGTGTGAGAGTGGCTATCAGTGATTGGATTCAAATCCCGACCTTGCTGTCAACAGCAAACCAACATAACAGTTTAACGCCTTAATCTCTCATCAAGATTGTCTAGTCTGGTTTTATGTTGACAGGGAAGTCGAGGTTCAAATCAAATCCAATGTCTTTACCGAATTTTAAAATAATTTGTAATTCAAGAGAAAAACTACAATAATTCACTGCTAACACATTTTTTCATAAAATGAGGATCATCATTTTTTTTCTGCCCCGACCCCCTCAAATTATATGCGGTAATAATCATAAGATGTTTTATTTTTTTGTATCTATTGATGCCAAAAACTCTTAGAAAGAAAAAAAAAGAAATTGCGGTACAAGGTTTCTTTAATAAGCCAACTATGTATGTAATTAATTATTTAGTATTTACATAACATCCTACAATTCATATCCTATATTATTTGCTGAAAAAACATGATCTAATCATCCATCACTCTTTTTAGGTTAGACTTTGAAACATGCTTACAGTTAGTTCTTTCTCGAAGTCGTTTAGGTTAAACTAAAATAATATATTTAATGCTCCAATAAGGATCGTAGCACATGTATGATAAACACGTGCGTGGATCTTAGACGCTGCGCGTTGGTTTCTATTAGGATACACTTCAAGTATTTACACTATTAGGTCGTATTTCAAAATTAAACTTTGAATGATTTAAAGTAAGATAGCTCTAGTTAAAAAAAACTTGTTAAATAAAATGTTAAGGCATGCATTAATGCAAAAGGTGTTATAAAACAACTCTAGATATAGTAGAAATATTAGTTTCTAGATACCAAAAGGTACATTTTGAAATAAACATAGGTCACAAAGTCGCCCACAGAGAATCAATGTAGCTCTAAGGCCCCTCGATGAGGCGGTAATGTCAGCAGTGCAACGATGAATGATCACACCTGTCATTAAGAAGTGATAACTGATAAGATAGGCCATTAAGACAATATCACTAGAGTACACTGTGAACAAGGAAACCTAAAGGTTTTATTGGCAAGGTTTCGGCCAGAACCCCAGAAACAAACATAGAAAGTAATCAATTTGGAGAGGGGCGCTACTTTTCAAGACAGCGCAGCTTCCATTATTCATACGAATAGAAAATAAACGATAAAGGTATTGAACAGTATCTACCCCAAGACCTTTCACGATTAGCCAGTGTCCCAGTGCTTGTGACGTCACTTTTCATAGAGAGCGTTGTAACAACGCCAACAAACTAACCTTTTTAATCATCTCAATGACAACAGGGGGTTTGTAGATATACAAACTATTTCTATATCTCCATGGCAACTAGAGTTGTTTTTTTCTTAAACAAAAGATCAGGGTTGCCATTATTTTTATTGCCACATTCCCTATGTTTTATAAAAGGAATTCCCCCGGGTTTTTTTTCGTGCAGTTTAGTTGAATAAAAGAGTAATAATATTTCACTTTTTATCAAGCTGATTAGTGTCAAGTCATTTAACTTATAATTAAAACCAAGGCGATTTATGATTGATGATGAAATACAACTTATGTCACGTCACAGCCCTTGTTTAAGGTGTAATAAGACATTTTATAATCAGCGTGCTTAATTCTTCACTTCACTTTTTCATCCATCCCAAGACAGAGTATTTAAAGCTTTTAGTTAAATTTCCCAAATTAACAAATGTTCTACTAGCTGCTGCCCGTAACTTGGATAAGGATTCATATCATGATACGGATATAATCACTTTTTGTTCGTATCCGTGTTTTAGTTAACTAATTTCAACAAAAAACGTTTATTGTAACATAACTATAATAATTGCATATATTGTCTCGCGGACTTTTTTGTTCACATTAGTGAGAACGTTCAATATGTATAGTATTTTTTTAAATGTAATACCAATAGTTTTTGCAGCGCACGCAGAGAAAGCATATTTTTAGGAAATTTTTTATATCTTGCGTAAAACTATCGACATTTTTATGAGGAATAAATTTAATTGTCAAAATAAAATGTAGCCTATGTTACTCGCTGATAATGTAGCTTTATATTGGTGAAATAATTTTTAAAATCGGTCCAGTAATTTTTGAGTTTATCCATTACAAACAAAAAAAAATCAAATATTTCCTCTTTATAATATTATATAATATAATTATATAGTGTAGACAATCATATCGAGTTCAAAATTAAAATAGTAAAAATGAGTCACAGAGCGTGTATGAGCATAGGTCTGTGGCCGTCACGTCACTAAATGTAAAAGTGTTGAAGGTTGCAATAAGTTTTAATCGCAAGCAAGGTCCGACTATCTATCGGGGAATTTTCCCTGAGACAGCTCTTGCAGTCATGCTACATATTGCTCTAGGTAATCATGAATAATGTCATTGACTTATGTGTTTACATAATATGAATACAAATCTATCAATAACAAGAATATGTCGTGTCTTAGTATCTCATATAAAATGTGCCCTAATACATAACCAACAATCGACCAACTTCAGTGGCCGCGCTACTCTCGTGTTGAACTACACTGCCGAAGATGGGGAGATCGGGGTTCGATTCCGGTTGGGTGCACTGAGGGTGGTTTTCATAAATGGTTTTACACTATCCCTCCACGCAAATACGAGAGAATTCTATCTAAATCAAACCTTACTAATCCCTAACCCATTAGTGTAATTAGTATATAGGTGTGTAAACCGAACGGGTAGTAAGACGTGCTAAAAAAATCTATATTTTAAGCATAAAACGGGGAAAAATAACTTATCTTTTAGAGGCAGAAAAACACACAAGCGTCAAACAGCCATAACCATGAATGTTACTTGAGTAATTCTATAGGTTCCTTGGTGTGCAAATTAGACACAACTTGTGAATATGGGGAATTCCAGGCCTCCACCGTGGTTCGGATTCCACGTTAAACTGTGGGTCCTCCATTTCATCTCACAATCACCCTACCATTTTACACATTAGCGTGCGTATAGCCCAAACGGGTAGTATGACGCGGTGCTAATAATAATAATAATAAAATTAGAAAACAAATTAATACTATATCCAATAGCACATTATGTAAATGTAGAATAACCATTGTTCACGCGGTTTTAAGACGCCAGTCTCGCGAAATGTAAAAATTTAAGAAACTACGTCAAAGGTATTCGATCGATTGCTTAGAATATCATAGTCAAATCACTTTAGACGAGCTATTAAAAAAAAGTACCGTGTTTGCACAACCATCATATTGACACGGATAACCAGATTGAAAAACCATGCCCTTATATTTCGATCCACCTAGGTCACAGAGAATTGTCTGTGACCTAGGTTCAAAGAACGTCCCCGACAAATAGGTCCACGTATTTGGCAGTTATCGCGGAACTAACAGCCGGACAGACGGAACAAAATGTCAAAAGGTCAAGTTTAAACAAGACCTTGCTACACTCTGTAAATTAGCCTAAAGTCACGAACAGTGTAGAAATTAAAAAAAACGTTAGTGAAACACCTGAAATTTGGTTTATTCTTTGTTATAATGAATTTTTATAGCTTAGATTATATAACGGTCAACATACTTTGCGGTAAGAGGGGGGGGGGGGGAGTTATAAGGGGGGAAGATGCCATTTTCACTTTAAATACTTGTGTGATATAGGCATACTAGCCTTATTTATAACTCATTCCGATACCACGCGGATNGGGGGGGGGGGAGAGTTATAAGGGGAGAAGATGCCATTTTCACTTTAAATACTTGTGTGATATAGGCATACTAGCCTTATTTATAACTCATTCCGATACCACGCGGATAACCAGAAATGAATAATAAATTATGGTTATCATGACGAGAAATAGGTTTATTGTATTCGCACAAAATTATACACTAAGGATTATAGAAAAACCACATCACGAGCACAAACTAATTAGTAAACAACCCCAGCGCTCCACGTGGTCTTTACTCTGAGTCTATTGTCCCGCCTCCGAGAGGGCGTGAAAACAGTTACAGCCATAAGTTAAAATATTGTAATTATTATATTATCGTTACACAAACAGTTCAAGGCCAACCTCCCGAGGCATTGCTCTCCTATTCTATTCTTCCCGACCAACAGCGGCAGTTTTCAGCTTTACGTTGGCTTTTTAGCGAGATAATTTCCGTGCCGGAAGTCGATTCAACCATGGAACGGAGGGACGTGTAACAAGCAAGTAGCAAGTTTATAATGATATAGCTGTCTTGCGAGTGTTCTTGTGTAGAGAATATAATAGAGGCTGCGCCTGTCAGCAGACGTTTTTCTTCAGGAAATAAAATCTTGTCCATAAAAAGAAAATTGCCTCTTTTTGACTTATTGTATAGTTAGTTACACTTAGCACAAGATATCCGAAAAGAGAATAAAACAGTTATAGACTCAAGTTCAGTAGCGCCGTTACTCTTACCAATAGGGCTAAAACTTGACATCTGGAGTTTTCATAGGCTCCACCCCCGGTTTTTTTTAAAATTAGATATCTAACCCTAAATTTAAGGATAGTTCACTGAAGGGCAAAAATAAAAAATTGATTTTTTTTCGAAATTCATTCCAGCAATTTTGATTATATTTTATACCTTGACACTTATTATTCTAAACAAGATAGAAATTCTCATTTCCTCATGAACTTTACACGAAGAATATTTTCCAATTTTGATCATTTCTCCGCAACTATTTGAGATACGTAATAACTTATGATTGTAAAGTTGTAGTACTATTAAAGATAAAAAAATATTGTATTTGAAATATAACTTATTTTGACTAAACCAATAATTTCTGGGCTATAAGCAAACATACTGTATATACTTTTTAATTCAGGTCTTTAAAAATTAATCTAATTCTTATGCTCTTTGTTGGACAAAGATGTTTCTCTTTTCTCAATTTTTCTGTAACAGTGTTCCTATGTAACTGTCTCTATATTAAGATAAAAGCGGGAGAAAGACTGTGCTGTGCACCGTATCATCTTGTTTATTTGCGTTATCTAACGCGCACTTTCTGAACGCAACATTTTTTTTCAGCAGTACTTACTAATTTCAGATACATTGTATCAAAAGTGTGTAGCTTAGTTGGGCCCCAGTCACTGGCCAGGAGGACTAGATAATAGACCAGCGGGTAGATATGAATTCGGCCCCACCAATAATTGTGCCTTATATTAGGATATTGGTTAGGTTATGTTAAGTTAGATTAGCTAAGCACTGTGTTGTGTCGTACTATCCATCACTTGCTGTTGATCGCTCAGCCTGAGAAAACATTTACAACCATCCTGAATGGAGAGCCACAACAGCCGGGGCCGAGTTAGTACACCAGTATGTCTTGTTTACAATTACCAAGAAGGAACTCGTTGAACCAACTGTAATACGCTCGTTCTAACTAACGTCAATTCATCACTGTAATGAGGGAAACGACAATTTCACCAACGATAGAATGTTCGGACATGTCGGGAATTGAATTCGAGACCCATTAGTTCGGTAATCAGACACGCTACCGACCGAGCTAAGGTGTAGTAAGTCATAACTTAAGCTAGCGAAGTTTTAATTTTGTTGTTTATCTTTTAAAAACAGATATACGCCAGCTACGATAGGAATGTAGGTAAGTAAAAGCTAGTAAAAGTTCTCATGCATCCATATAATATGATCTGTAAGATAATAATGTTGAACTGTTGTCATTTTTGGCAATCAAAACTTTCATAACAAACTATTGGTTTTTAATTAGGTTTTTCTTTTGACCGTTTTTACATCTTCTGCTAGTTGTCAGTTACCACCACTCTTATGACGAATGGGCTCTAGTAGACCTTCATTGGGTAAACTTAAATAATTTAAACTTAGCGACACCACCTATTCAAGGTTATCTTGAGTTGCAGAATGTTTAAGTTTGACATGAGTATTTTTTACTTATCCTCGCTATAGATTATCTGTGTCTGTCACCGAGGAAGAAGTACAGATACATTTTCATTTATTTGCGTGGCAGCAGATATGTTGTTTGGCATGAATGGATGAAAATAGATATGGTATACTATTCCATAATGAACCCACTAGTGACCTTAACAAAATTATCTCCTTGAGGCGAACCTTGTTCGATACCAAGCAATGTATAAATATAAAGTAAAAAGCGTTTGGGGTTTAGAATAAGTTTACTTTTTAGAGGGAAAAAACTGTTTTGACACGAAGGTTATCAACGACTAGGTTGGGAATGTAGAGGGTATTCGAACCCTAGACTCCGAGTCAACGACAACCAAGACGTGCAATGCGAGCACCCAGATCACGCGCGAGACAGAGGTCAAGGTGACAAGGTCCACTTGGAGGAACAAACTTCGCCACCTTGCTTCACTACAATCGTCACATTGCCGCGGGCAATCTATTCATCCGTAGCGACCCACCGCGGCGGCCGTCTAGAATACGCAATATAACCTAAACCCACTTTCATCTTACTGGTAACCGGCCCCGTGATGTAGTGGTCAGTGCACCTGGCTACGAATCTATGGGTATCGAATTCGATTCTCGGTTTGTCCCTCGGGTATTTTTCCCGAAAGGGGAACTAACCCAACGGCCAGGTTGAAATGTTTCCACTGGTTCCACTTAGAGACGTGAGACGGAATTTTTTTTATTAATATTTATGTAAAATAATTTCAACTGATTAAATAGATGGTAATAATACCATTAGTAATATTAGTAAAGAAACAAATTCAACCTTTCTCGTCCCTATCACATTAGCATAATTAGTACATAAAGGTATAACCCAAACGGTCGTAAAAAAAACAAATGAATGAAGCTTTTGAAGATCCGTTATGTTCATAAATCATACATCAATTTTTTGTCATCAGTAAGTAAAATGAAAATAATTTCAAGGTTGGCCCAACATTTGTCTCCCCCTACCCACCCTGCTTCCTATCTACCCCTCCCCAACCCTGTTCCTCCTCACCTATTCTTATAAGTTACAACCCACTCGTTTCTTAACACACTATATTTTTAATTATAATAGGCTCTATGTATCACCTCTACATTTTAACCCCGCAACCACAAGCCACCAGTGCAGTAAATTTTCCTATTCAAAATTTCCCGGAAAAGTGTCATCTCTAGATTTACTCAACGTGTACGCACTATCACCATCATTTCATCGCAACATGGAAAGAGCCTCCAAGGAAAGGATGTACAATTAGTAAATTCGGGCGTCCCCTGGACAACGGTACATTAATACTGGTTAATCTTTCCACCACTGGGCTACGATTGATGTGGCCCAGACGAGCAATGTATACATACACGCGGGGTGTCCGCCACTTTCCTGAACTTTAGTTGCCTATAACGGTGGAGTCTCGTGGTAGACACCCCGAATATAGAATATATATTGAAACTGGTGTTATGGCTTAGCACCGAAACACAATAATTATACACTGTAAGCAGCTGAGATACTAAATAAACAACGGCAACGTGACAGGGCGTATTGTCACTAAACACGACGACGTAGCAAAGTGCAGTGTCACGAAACACGGCGACGTAGCAAAGTGCAGTGTCGCGAAACACGGCGACGTAGCAAAGTGCAGTGTCGCGAAACACGGCGACGTAGCAAAGTGCAGTGTCACGAAACACGGTGACGTAACAGAGCACATTGTTGTGAAAAACGGGAGACATAACGGAGCGCACCGTCACAAAATATTACGTCAACGGAGAACAGCGGCGCACCGATGCGAAATACGGAGAGTTAAAAACGTATATTTAACCTTTTAATGGGAGCTTGCTTGCAGTGGCGTGACCATCAATAGTAACTCTACACCACACCACCGTGCCTCGTTAGCGAGGTTAGCAGCAGCTGAGAGGTCAGGGAGCCCCAACTAACATGGTTATCACAGTTTGTGTCTGTTATATTACCCACGGTTGCAAGTTTTTTTGTCCAAGTTTGTGCGCATTAGAAGAACATTTTAGAAAATAAATGCACTACATTAAGAGTGGTCATCAATGTAAAGAAGAAAATCCGTTATGCTACTGTCCGGCGCCTAAGAATTTTAAGTCTGCTAACAGTGCAGGAATGGGAATCTAAAGTTTAGAATAGTTGTACCTGCATTTGCACGTAAGAGGATTGGATAACCATTTGGAAAAGAAAACACGCCGAGTGCACCTGGCCAGGATTTTGATCCCAGATCTCCCGTCACCGTCAAACAAGATTAGACGAACCTGGCATTTAGTGTACATGCACACCTGTGCGGTTATATATTTATCTTACAGTTGTATAAAATGACTATTAGCGAGGAGGTATAAGCCACGAGCTGAACGCTTGTAGACATATATAAATTTCCGACCTTGTTTAATCGTTCATTTGACGAATAATGGCTAACAGGCTGCGTTAGTTTGCTGTGGATGAAGCAGCTGTCTTGTGCGCTCGCCTCGAGAGGTAAGGTACAACCTGTCTGGCGACATATGGCAGGCAGACAAACACATCCCTGCACGCACACCTGACAACACCAAACAGAAGAGACTTTCAGAGTTCCACCACTTAGACCACAGTCCGGCCTTGGGCGGATTCGACGCTATGTCGTTGGGCCGATTGGGATGTGCTTTTACCAGAAACTTCCTGCATAGTTATGTTCTCGTTAGTTCGCTCAAGCGGCATTGTTGCAGGGTGACCCCTCAAATTTTAGAATAAAATTCCAGCATAACTTCCAGTTTCCCTGATAAAAACAACACATTTTAAAAGGTTTTTCCTTTTAGGTTGTGAGACTTTAAACAAATTATTCTGAATTTTTAGGTTGATAAAAGTTGTGTTGAACATGCCAGCAAAATTTAGTGCTTTACAAGTATTGTTAATAAATACCTATCAAAGATATTTGGACTGGTCCTACCCCAAAATTTTTTAAACTTTGTATAGCCCTAGAAGGTTAACAGGATTTTTTTAGTTAATAAGATTCCCCTAGAAGCTATTTGGAGTGGTCCATCCTCAGCAAATTTTAGAAATGTGTATACCTCTTGAAGTTATTTAGAGTGGTCCTCTCCTTTAAATTCCCAACATAAGGCCAAATTCAAGCCCTTTCCCCCCACCCCTCCCGATGCGCCAAACTCAAACAAAGCTTTCGGATTTCCTGGTTTTTCCGAGCAGAGGCCACCCTGTCTTGTTACGTTAATAATATGTTCTCGATCTTTCGCTCATAATGGACTAAACCAATCAGATCTTAACAGGATCGCCTATGACTGCTGAATCCTTGCGCAATCATATGTGTAGGGAAGGGGGTGTTAGAAGGGAGAGGTGAGAGGTCACCCACCCGCTAGGCCACGATTACCTTACGGCTCACACCAAGCAGCTGATTCATACTAGAGTTTTACTAGTGATAACAACCCTACCGCCTGACAATCCCTCGGACTCCCTTACATTCATTTTAAATACTACACCAATTTAAATAAAATATTACACTACCTTCATCGATGGACACGCGAGCTAGGATAGTCTGATCCAGTTTGCCAGTGATAGGGAGATTGTGGTTCGAATCCCGACTGGTGTATTAAGGGTGGATTCTATCCCTCCCCCTAATGGTTTTACACATCACGAAAATATGGGTACGTGTATTTAGAAAATTCTAGCTTCTATTTTCGGAAAACTCGGGCAAGTAGTAGCTTAAGACATGGAATTCAGAGGGAAAAAATGTTTAAACCATTAACGAAAATTGGAGAATGGCAGTGAAACAGCTCCGCAAGGTGAGGTAGAAGGAAAGGCAGATTAAGATGCTCAACTAAAAGCAATCTTGTCTACATTTAGTAATCAAGAGTTCTTCCATATTTGTCAAGAGCATAGTGACATTTGGAAAGAAATATTTTAAATTAAGAGAAAAAAGGTCAAATCCAAACGCCACGATGCGTATAACATTCATTAAAGAACTATTGAGATTAATTTATTTAAAAAAATTTAATCAATCTTCTAAAAGAAATATTTGTATTCACTTTGATCAAAAATAATTTTTGCTATAAAATCTGTTAAAATACGAACCTTATGTTATTGCTGACCCTCCCTCTTTATTTTGAATGTTTCCTAAAGGTCAGTTAAGTGTTTAGCTTGATTTGTAGGTCGTGTCCTGAGTTTAACATCGGTTTGAGCGTAAAATATCCCTTTCCTCCTTTTCCACCACCCCAGCCCCCCAATAAGAAAAGCATTGGATTGTAAATAGGATACCGCCGTCGCCACGAAGATGGTATATCAGATACAGCGCCCAATGAACAGGGAAAGTGCGAGACAGGTTGTGAAGGTGAGAAGCTGGGTGACCTCACCACTGAACTACACGGTCCAGCGACTCCAGAAGAAAGTATTCCTGGTTTGGGTGACATCAGAGAAAGTCCCCATCTGGTGTCCCAGATTATTGGGTAAAAAACAGAATATTACAGAGTTAAAATGCGTTACTAAATATTAATATTGCTGTTATCAGAAAACATTGACTAAAGATAAATTCAAGTAAAATCAACTGTTTTATTAATAAACATAAACATGATTAACGACTCGATACTAGAAGTAGATGATAGAAGAGGAAATGCACCCGCATTATCATAGAGGGCTGATAGAGATAATCATACTATGCCCTGTCTGTGGTAGGAACGAACGTCTGGAGGGTCACTTTCCTTTCTCCTAATAAAATCCTACTATATGGTAGAATTTTGACAGGTAAAAAGGCCTTTTTCAGACATCCCTTCCTACCACAAACAGGGTATAAATGAACCGCCGCAAATGTATAAACACCATGACGTCGCCAGTCTAGGGAATAAAGGTGATGGTTTTTAATTAAGGTAGATATGTAGAGGGGAGGCGAGAAAAAGTCAGTCTTTCAGTGTTTTTATACCAAATCATTGTTTTTTTGATCAAAAGAAATCAAATATTTTTTCAGTAGGAACGTAAGATATTTTCTTCAAATGGTGACAACTATTTCTTGAATATCTGTTAAGGATGTCCAAGAATTTGACAACTTTTTTATCTTTGATTAAAAAGTTTGTCATATAATGAAGTTATGCTTATGACAAATATTCAACAACTGTTGATATGACCATGTGAAGAAAATTAAACTTTATATTTGAACCGAAGCAATATTTGATTCTTTTTTTAAGTTTTGGTAAAAACAATGTTCTTTTTTCGCGTCCCCTACACTCCCACCTTAATGAAGCATATCACTCCAACAGGACCACTAGTATTTTCCACACCTAGTAAAATTGTCTCAAACTTACAAGCTTCTCTTTGTCCCCCCTCCCAACCAAAAGACAATGAAGGATTGGAGCCTCTGCCCACCTTGGTTCCACTATCGTTTCTAGCGGTGAGATGTGAAACTTTTTTTTTCTAACTATAAATAAACCGTTTAAACTTTAGTTAATTTGTTTTTCGAGTGTAAACATTCAACTGTTGGACTTTGCGTTGCGCTAGAAGATAAGAATCGGCCGCGGCTGGAAGTTCAACCGCCGGATCTACCAACTCGGCCAGCCCCCTCCCTAATGCGGACCGACACGCCGGCCCGTGAGAAAGCTGCAGGCGAGGTAGAAGAATCAAGGTCACGTCCATCCACCACCAAACTATTTGCATGGTTAAAACCGCGAGGGGGTAAGGGGAGATCCGTTTAGAAAGTAAACAAGCGGCCCGCGGAGTCTGTTCACCACGCTCCGTGTGCGGGACGGGGGGAAGCGTCGAACTAAGTGGCACCGAATATAATCACTGTTATTAGTTACTAGCCTACTTTAAAGATCAGTCGTTTTAAGGAACCCGGAGGCGGTTCCACGAGTCCTCATTTCATTCAGAAGAATGCGCGAGACTGTCTGCTCCCCCCCGTCCCCCTCCAACCCCCACGTCTTACTACCCAATCGGGTTATCCACATGTTTATACTTATACGGATAGGGAAGAATACGCATGAATTCAGAGGAAGTGTATCCACATTTGATGAAAGCAATCATTTAGGGGGAAAACTTAGTACACTACGCCAAGATTCAAACCCCAACCTCCCCGTCACAGGCAAACAAGACCAGACGAGACTAACGCATGCGACCGCGTACCCGTCGAGATTCATAAGAATTAACCTATTTGGTATCACATAAAAAAATAAAATATCTAGTTTAGTTTAGTTTGCCGGTGGCGCATAAGTCGGGGTTCGAATCTCTGCTAAATGTTTTAAAAGTGATTTTTCCTAAATGATCTCTTCACAGTTCTCCTACACGAATGCGCGTACATTTCTTCTAAATTCTTCCTTACTCGTACCAATCTCATACGCGGAGATAAATGCATATAACCTGGACAAGCGGAGGAAAAAAAACCACTAGAAAATGCTTGCTAAAAACAAAAATGTATGTCCTTACGATTAATATTTTTTTTAGATTTTATAGAATGGATTTATTTATGAAAAACTTTTTTATGTTGTCAAGCTATTTGTATGTAGGGTTTATAACTCGCCGAAGAATAACTTTTTATTTAAAGCATTCAACAATATGTCATCATTTAAAAAGATTATATATTTGAAATTAATGGTCGCGTATAAAAAGTTTAAAAAGAATATTTTAGCGTAAAATCATCAATACAATATGATAAATATGAAGAAAAAAATAGTTTCTGACAAGTAAATAATTTCAATAGGATTCTATTCAGATAGTAGACGAAGTTAGTACCAAAAGCTTGTGATGGTTTCGTTGTGATTTGAAACCTGCAGAGTGTTTACATTCAATCCGCTTATCCCGAAAGTTAGCGAGCTTATTTTGAGGGCACAATAAGCGCAGCATCTAAGATAGGACCAAGCTCTCATCTGCCATGATAAATACACCTTTCACTGTAAATGGAGTGTGTGTGTATGTATATATATATATATATATATATATAGACAAACCCACTGACGGACAACTGCACAGGGAAAACTTGTTTAACGTTTTTAGACATCAAGATTAAGTTCTAAAAAATCGGCTTCAATGGCCGCGTGGTCTAACGCAATGTTCTCTCGTGTTGGAGTAGACTGCCGAAGACGGGGTTCGATACCAGTCGGGTACACTGAGGGTCGTTTTCTTAAATTGTTTTCACTCTCCCCCCCCTCCCTCACCACTCAAATGCTGGTGCACTTATTTTAATTAAACCTTCCTAATGTGATTAGTACATAGGCGTATTACCCGAACGGGTAGTAATACGCGGTGTTAAAAAGGAAGTTCTAGAAAGTCAAAATTTTAAAGACATCTCAACACGCTCCTCCAGAAAATAATAAGTGTGTGTGTGTGTGTTTTGCAGGGAAAATTTTAGCAGTTAATTAAAATTAACTGATGTATCCTTCGTATATCTTGTAAGGTAGCGCTACGGCCTTGAAGATAAGGTCATAGAGTAATCCGGCAAGGTAAGACTGTTTAACTTTCAGAGTTAACGTAGTGTATTATTATTATTATTATTATTA
>CABFOW010004022.1:8592-34573 GCA_902141385.1 Timema californicum | reverse complement strand
TTAAAAAATGTGGGAGGGGGCCAACCCCCTCTCACCCTCGATACAGCCCCACGAAGAGCTAGGAGATAGGAACAGGCCCAGAATTAGGCTGGAGCGGGGATGAAAATTCAATCAAGGTGCAACCATTCTGAAATAAACATTCCAAATACCTGATTCGGTGGCCGCATGGTCTAAGGCCTCACTCTCGTGTTAGGCTAGAGTGTCGACGACAATGATATCATGGTTCAAATCCCGGTCGGGTGCACTGGGGGTGTTTCTTTCCTAAATTGTTCAATCTTCCTCATCCCTAACACAGTGTAATTAGTACATATGCGTATAACCTGAACAGGTAGTAAGACACGGTGCTTTAACATAGCATTTAGCCTACTGGGTCAAATACACCAATCACGTGGTGTGTTTTTTTTTGTAGTTTTTGCACCATGTCTCGCAACCCATTCGGGCTGTTAGCAATTATCCACACTTTTGGTTGGGCTATGGGTGATGAAGGTATAATTTAGATTAAATGTACCTGCATTTGCGTGGATTGAGCGCAAGAAAAACATTTTGTAAAATTCTCCTCAGTGCACCCGACCAAGATTCGTTCCATGATCTTCGGAAAATTCGAGCATGACGTTTAGTCCAAGTTTCTAACATATTAATTTAAAACATACTTAAGACACTACGTGAGAATTGAACCAATTCAGGGCTCAGGAAAAGATGGGAAATTTTTAAGGTCTCCTAGCACGTCACAAATTCAGGTTTTAACGAACTATTTTTTTAGTCTAATCTAATGGCAACTTTGATCGAACGGTTAGTGGCAACAAGCTCGCAGCCGGCGTCCTCGGTATATGAAGGTGGTCTTACAAGTTAAACAGGTGCAAGCCATATGTGGACACAAACTAACAGTCAACAGTGACGTGTCCCAAAACTTGGAGGCGTTTCTTTTGATTAATCAGTGACCTTTATTCTTTCCTTCTCTTAAAGAGCCGAAGAAAAAGTTTTACTTTCCTTGAAGAAAGTTTAAAAGGACAGTTTCTCGTTAATTCATTTACCAGTTGTGAAAATGACTTTCCTTGTTTCACGACTAAACAAGTTTTTCAATCAACGAGGATGTTTTTATTTCTCCCTGTCTACGTGAGAGTGGTTAGGAAAGAAAGGTCAGCTTTAGGAAAGAAAGGTCAGCTAAACGATCTATACGGCACCTTAGCTCAGTCGGTAGCGTGTCTGCATACTGAGTTAAGGGTCCCGGGTTCCATTCCCGGCTTGGGCGAAAATTTATCATTGATGAAATATGAGTGTGAAAGTGTGAAAACTAAACTCAACGTATCCGGTAGAGATTCGAGCGTTGACCTTCCCGCCACCAGTATAATGCAGGTCTGAAGGTTAAGACCGCATGGTCAGAGGTGTGGGTGCGTGTATTGTTTAAATAGAGCACGTTAGGTCTCTTGGGTTTGTAACCGAGACTCCTGGGTTAATAGTCAAGCATGCTTACGCCAAGCTACAGTAGCCCCATGGCTTCTTTGATGCTGACTGACAACATTTTTAGTATATACCTAAATTTTGACCGTCATAAGTGATAGTTGCTAAACACATGTTTTTGCAGGTCATATGGTTCGGCGTAGGGATACATAATTTGATTTGGTAACTTTACAAAGCTTTTAGCTGTCAGCCAGCACCAAAGAAGCCATGGGGATACTGTAGCTCAACCACTCATGCATTTATTGACGACAACCAGTATTTTCATGGCATCCTTGGACAGGAATTGCCGCCAGTTTGATACTTGAACTAGTGAGTATGCGGACAAAGGCGTCAGTCTTGTCTTTTCTAGTTTTTCGGGTGACGTGGATTTCAGGGATAGAATCACGATACGGTGCGATGGGAGCAGGGGGTCAACTGACCCACCGCAAGATATCCCGGCGGGCTGTTTGATGTTGCCCACCGAAACTACTTTAAATTTAAACAAATCTACACATTTAATAGGCGTAATGAAATGCTTTGTATTTAATTTTAATCAAAACTTCATTTGTGAAGATATACCAGGGCATTAAGTATTATAAAGAATTATTAAGTTAATGTTGTTTCTTACTGTGCATTTTCTTTATCGCCGCGTCTTACTACCTGTTCAGGTTATACGCATAAATGATAATTACTCTACCGGGGTAGGAATGAGAAAGAAAGCATTTTAGAGGTAATACACCCGCATTTGCGTGGAAGGAGAGTGGGTAACCATTTAGTAAAAACCACCCTCAGTAGACCTGACCGGTTTTCGAACATCAATCTTCTCGTCATCAGCAGGTCAGTCTTTAACACGAAAGTGAAGCCTTAAAACCATTCGGCTACTGAAGCGGTGTTTCTTGCTATACAAACATACGTCCAGCTGTTGTTTAACAATTTGGAAGCATTTTTGCTCATTTTAGCAGAAAGAAGCTGATTTTTTAAAGTGGACTGAATAGTGAGGTAACCATCGATAATATATCTGAAATGGTCTCGGGATCAAATTTACCGACAATAAAATATTATGGACTAAATACTTCACAACAAGATTTCAGCTTACACTGAAATATAGATTGTGTTATTTATGAATGTTTACTAAGGTGCGGCAGAAGGGAGCACGGGTAATTTTACAGTTTTTATATGATTAAATTTTTTTGGTCCAAACAAATCAAATATATTTCCAGTAGCAACATAGAGAGTAGTTTTCTGCACATTCTAATACCAACAGATCTTGAATATATGTCAAGGCTGTCCTGAAATTTTGTCAAAACTTTTTAAATAAAGATCAAAAGTGTTGTCAAAATTCCAGGACATCCTTGACAGATATTCACGATCTGTTGATATTAGCATGTGCAGAAAACTACTCTATATGTTGCTACTGGAGAAATGTTTTATTTATTTTGGCCAAAAAATTTCAATTCTACAAAAACCGTAAAAAAAATACTTGCAATCCCTTCAGCCGCACCTTAAGGGCAGTCATATTTGCAGTCCCAGGCTGATTGCAACTTTCCAATCCACCCCTGACCGAGGGTATTTTTTCCCGAAAAGGTTTCCCACTCTCCACGCAAACAAAGTCTTCTATTGTTTACACCCCTCCCGCCCCCTCCAGTATGCGGACAGTCCGGACAAGTAGGGCCAGTAGACCAGGACAAGGATGGTGACGCAAACGAAGCAAAACAACAGTTGCGGTATCACAGGACGTCCCTCAGAGATTACACGAGGAGTGACGACGTCCTGTCTCCGGTGTCGGAGAAACAAATTGTACAATAGGGGCAACTTCTCGGAACACTCGGGTTACCACAGAAGACAGTGTCTAGTGACGGCGCATTAGAGATCTCACAACAAGACTAAGGTCAACAGCTCGCGGCCGAGGTCAGGTCAGGTCGGAGGTCAGGTATTATCCACGTGCTCTACTTCTTAACCATCCGTCAAGGTTTCGGAACACTCGGGTTACCACAGAAGACAGTGTCTAGTGACGGCGCATTAGAGGTCTCACAACAAGACTAAGGTCAACAGCTCGCGGCCGAGGTCAGGTCAGGTTGTAGGTCAGGTATTATCCACGTGCTCTACTTCTTAACCATCCGTCAAGGTTATTCACATATTTAGACTAATGGGGTAGGAACCATGAAGCTGGCATTTTAAAGAAAGAGGTGCCTTAATTTACGTGAAGATAAAGTAGAAAATCATCTAGAGAGAAAAAAATTCAGTAAGCCGAGCCGGGATTCGAACTCCCGGTAAAGAGAAGGACAATTTTCAATTCTATAAAATTGAATGTATGAATGTTGTAATAAATTCATTTATAGCTAGAATGTTAGTTATACTTATATAATAGAAATTAAATTTTTCCACAGCAACTTAAGAATTAATGTCGAGTAAATTGCTTATGATTAAAATATTTTCTAACGTTATGGAATCAAAAGTTAAATGAGGATTCCTAATGGACAAAAAATAAATGGTTCGGTGTACCGCAGATACTTTATCGATTCTTAATCTTATAAGAGACCTTTTTTTTAAAACGCGTCAAATCTGGGACACTTAACTGTTTCAGAAACACTCCACCAAAGAGCATATAATACACCCTGTTACAGAGACATTGAGTAAAGAAGAGTTATCTCCGTCCACCAAAGAGCATAACAATCAATTTCATATTTCTAAATACTCCATTAAAAATACATACTGTATTTGATTAGTTCAAAAAATATTGATTTTATAAAATATATTTCAGATTAATATGTTTATTTTTAATAGTACTATAACTTTATAATAATAACTTATTTCGTATTTTAAATAGTTGCGGATATATGATCAGAATTGGAAATTTCCGCTTCACTAAAGGGCCGGTAAAATAATGTTAGTGGAAAAACGAGGATTGCCATTTTGTTTGTAATGTTATAACATAGACATGAAATAAAAAATGCTGTAACGGATTTAAATCAAACCTATTTTATCTCTTTTTGCTCTTCAATAAACTACCATTAGTTTTAAGGTTAGATATCTAATTCCAAAAACTCCTGGGGCAGGGAGGAGGGAGGAGCCTTATTAAAGACCTAGATATAAACAAAGTTTTAGCCCGATAGGTAAAATGGTTTCGGCTCTTGTCCGAGATACAGACAGATAGCATTGCGAAAAAAAAATCAGTTTCAGGGTGCCAAGAAACGTAGACATTATTTATCAAAACCTCGAGTTCGATTTTTTTGACAAGCACAATATTTCTCTCTTCGGGGTGTTGAGAAAAAGTATATTTAGCACCGCGTCTTACTAACCGTTCGGGTTATACGCTTTAAGTACTAATTACTCTAATGGATTAGGAATTGGGAAGGTTGAATTAGAGGAAGTGAACCCGCATTTGCGTGGAGGGAGAGTGTAAAACCATTTAGGAAAAACCACCCCCAGTTCACCCGACCGAGATTCGAACCTCGATCTCCCCGTCCTCAGCAGTCGAGCTCAACACGACAAGCGCGTTAGCCAACTACGCCACAGAGGCGGGTGAGAAAAAGTAAAAAGTGGATTCAAACGATCTCTAGTTTTAAGGGTGTGTGTTTATGACGCTAACGATCGCTCGTGTCAACGCGTATTTAAGGTGGTATGGAAGGTGACTCAAGAAAAGGCCAGTGTTTTTGCCGTTTTTATGGCCACATCTTTTTTCTGCCAAAATAAATAAAATATTGCTCCAGTACAAACATCGAGTTTAATTTTATTCACATGTTGATACCAACATTTCCTGAATATCTGTCATGAGCATAGCGGTATATTATCTAACAAACATTTTAAATGAAGAGAAAAAGTTGTCATTAAATTCCAGGACATCCTTGACAGATATTCAAGAAATTTTGAAACTGCAAAACCACTCACCTTTTCTCGCCCCCCTTTCCATATCACCTTGAACCCAAATAATAACACGCTAATCTCTAGACCAGTGTTTCTAAATCGTTTGAAAGGGCGGTCGGTACCCCTAGTTTCGCGACAACACTTGTATGAAATGTGTTGTTGAAAGGTGGTTTGAGTTGAGGAAACTACTTCGTAGAGTGCGTTCTTAGTATAAAAAAAATACAATTTTGTGATTAAAAATTGACTGGAGTGACAGTAAATTAATTTTTATTAAGACAAAACTGTAAGTTATTTATATTAAGAAAAATAAACTTCAATTTTAGGTGAATTTAAGTTGGACAAGTTGTACTAGATTGACGTGAAAGAAATATAAATATGTAATATAAATTTAATATATATGCACCATATTTAAATTATATTTGTAAAAGATTTGATAATAATAATAATTACAAGCTATGATACATTTTAGTTATAAATATGTTGAAATTGTAACAAACATCTAACCCGCCTCGGTGGCGTAGTTGGCTAACGTGCTAGTCGTGATGAGCTCGACTTCTGAGGACGGGGAGATCCAGGCTCGAATCTCGGTCGGGTGAACTGAGGGTGGTTTTTCCTAAATGGTTTTCCACTCTACCTCCACACAAATGCGGGTTCACTTCCTCTCTTCAACCTTACTAATTCCTAATCTATTAGCGTAATTAGTACTCAAAGCGTATAACCCGAACGGGTAGTAAGACGCGGTGCTAAATAATATTAATAATAATAAAGTATCACACCTAAGAGTAAACCTACATACTTATAAACAAGAACTCCAGCAAAAAAAATTATAATGTTTTCACAGATAATTAACATATTAATTATGTATTAACTTCAACAGTTCTACCCAGTCCAGCTCTTTATACCCTCTCTCTATCTAGATCTAGTTCTACCTAGTCCAGCTCATTATACCCTCTCTCTAGTTTNGGAATTGGGAAGGTTGAATTAGAGGAAGTGAACCCGCATTTGCGTGGAGGGAGAGTGGAAAACCATTTAGGAAAAACCACCCTCAGTTCACCCGACCGAGATTCGAACCTCGATCTCCCCATCCTCAGCAGTCGAGCTCAACACGACAAGCGCGTTAGCCAACTACGCCACCGAGGCGGGTCACTAAAAAAAAATACACGTAATAAAACAAACAACACAGCGTGACATTAATCGCAACCGATTCACGAATTCTTGTTTTTAATACTACTCCCCACTGATGACAATGGCAGATTAAATCGGGTAAATAGATCGAATTGGAGGTTTTCTAGCGAACTTGTCGTGTAAGCGATTCGAGTTGAAAGGCTCCCATTTTAATTGGTTAACAAAATCGACACGGCCGTGGAAATGAACAATGTCACTATAATGATGTCTAAATGAATCAGCAAGGTCTTGATTATGAGTAGAGTAGACGACAGAAAAGTTGTGACACACAGCTAATTAGAATAGTTTTTAGAGGGAATGTCACAACGTGAATATTAATCAGCTCCAGGCACGGCTTACTCATCCTTGCATTACTCACACTATCATTATTATTATTATTATTAGCACCGCGTCTTACTACCCGTTCTGGTTATACGCTTAAGTACTAATCACGCTGATGGTTTTAGGGATTTGGTAGGTTGTATTTAAATGAAGTGTACCAGCATTTGCGTGAAGTAAAAGTGGAAAACCAGCCTGGGGAAAACCCCTCACAGTACACCCTATCAAGATTCGAACCTCGATCTCCCCGTCATCGGCAGTCTCGTCTACTACGATAATAGTGCGTTATACCAGGCGACCGTTAAATTTCAGCCCCATACACTAATTACTTTAACAACTATCTGCTTCGGTGGTCTAAATCTCGGTCGAGTATATTGAGAGGGAGGGGGGTAGTTCCAAAATTGTTTTATATTCTCTCCCCTCGCAAATTTGGGTACACTTCCTATAAATATAGTATCCCAATCACTAAAACAATTAGTGTAATTAGCACACAAGTGTATAACCCGAACTGTTAGTAAGACGCGTTGATAATAATAATAATAATAATAATAATAATGACTTGAGTGCACTTTGTTAAGAAAATTAAACTGTTTGTACTGGGGCAATATTTGATTTTTTGAGCCAAAAACATGTTTTGCTATATAAAAAAAACTGCAAAAAACTGCCCTTAACTCGCGTTCTCTACACTCCCGCCTTAATTGAAATAATTATTATGAAATATTACAGCAGCTATGAATGTTTGTATCGGACGAAGTTAGTGGATGCGGATTGGGCTACTGCGGATGCTATAGGGATTTTTTTTCTTCCAATGATGGTCCGACTCTAGGTATACAAAGTCTAGAATCTAGGCTAAGAGGAAAATGTAAACAAACCACGGATATCCTTGCCCTGAAGAGCAGGACTCAGGTTTACCGTCCTTACAAGATTATAGAACACAAAACACAAAGGAAACACAATAATGAAACACGAGGTGTGCGTGCAGCGCCGACCTGGGAGGTCGGGGTTCTTCTACTCCAACTGGTTGGACACACGAGAAGGAAATACTATTTACACAGCATAATCCATAGTGATACGCTTTTCACCAAACGAATGCAGGTGTTTCTTTCCGTTAGATTCATCCTTCTGACGTTCGTTTAATTTAGATCCTTCCTTAGAATTCCATACCGGTTGGCACATGGGCTGAGGCGTGAGTTTTATCTGGTTCTATTTTCTGAAGAGGGCGATGTCGTGGTTCCAATCCCATTCCCCTAAATGGTTTCACACTCTTCCTCCATCAGGGTTGTTACAATTTTCTTGATACATTTTTTTTTAGAAACAATTTCATTTGTAATAAAAATTGTCTTAGTTATGTGAATTCATGTCATTTATGCTTAGAACAGAATAATTTATGGAGTCATTTACGTTTAGGTTGGGTTTCAGGAGACGGTAAGTTGTGTGTTCGAATCAGCGCGAGTAGTTTTTTAATTCACTTTATCATCTATGCAAAGACCTATTTAAAAGGAGAAGGGCTTTGTCCCAAATTCACAAATGTTCCTTTCGGGTTTTACCCTTATGTACTCATTTAAAGCTAATCGATAAAGGATGAGTAAGGTTTAATTAGGAGGAAGTAGCTTATACCCGCGTTTGCGTGTAAGGAGAAAGGAAAACCATCCTCAGTACACTCGGTCGGGATTCGAACCCCAATCTCCCCATCACCGGTAGTCCAATCTATTGCGAGAGTGACGCCTTAGGCCATTCAGCCACCAAAGCGGGTCAGATTTTTATTTTTATTTCCTGTGTTTTCCCGGTGCGTGAAGGCCCTATCTGTACAAATGCAGGTAAAGTCCGTTCACCGTAGGAATTGTTTTCTGAAAGGTCTTTTTCTCTACCAGAAGTCTATTATATAGTAGGATATTGGTAGGAAAAAAGACCTTTCAGAGAGTAATTCCTACCGTGAATGGAGTATAGGCTACCTTTCCTCAAAAGGCTACCTTTCTCCTCCCTAAACAACTAGTGTAAATATGTGGATAACCCGAAAAGGTAGTAAATTTTGTCAATATTGAGAAGATTTTTCTTATGTTGTAAATTCACCTTTCTAGCTCAATTCACCTATGTTTATTCAGAGAAATCCCCCAGGAGGAAGAATTATGTTTACCCTAGGAGTCAGACTAGGCCGTGTTTAAATGAAGAGGAAAAAGCAAATATTGAAAGGACCGCACATCTGCTTGCAGACGCCCCTGCTCTCTACTGCGCATGACCGAAATTACATATTTTTTAAATCGATACAAGTATATATTGGGTTTGGGAATAATAGTGTTATTGAGAGTTCTATGAATTTCATTCGTAAATAATAAAATGGGACAATGCAAAAGCAATTCAATATGTGTGTGTGAAAGCTGGTTTTAATAAATTAATTTATTTCCGCACTCAACTTTGGGCACGTGATCCAAATAAAACTAAAACCTAATTTTATAAGCGCCAAGTGATGTGTAATATATTTTTTTAATTGGTATGTTCAACCCCAAGTATTTAGGATTTAGATTAAATTCACCCGCATTATCGGGAAAAGAGAATGGGGAAGCAATAAAGCGTGTGAGCGTTTTATTTTAGCATGACGTCTTACTAACTGTTCAGGTTTTACACATATTATGTAGGCTTACTTTACGCTAGTGAGTTAAGGATGAGATAGGTTTCATTTAGAGGAAGTATACCCACATTTGCGCTGAGGGAAAGTGGAAAAAACCATTTAGAAAAAAAAACACCCTCAGTACACCCTACCAGGACCCGAACCCCAATTCCCCTGTAACCGACAGTTTAATTTATTTCGAGAGTGACACCTTAGATCATGCGGCCACCGACGCTTGTAAGACCAGAACAATTTTTTTTCTTCGTTTTTTTATTTATTTGAGTTATTTAACGTGTCCTTTCTGAACTAATTGATTATATCAGCACACGAGAATTTCTATGAGCGAATGCTAAAGAACCTAACAATTTTGCAGGAAAGGTATTTTAACATAACTTCCAAATTTATTTTACAAGCCACAATCGACATAGGACCAACGACTTTACTTGCCTTCCGAAGGACGTTGTGCTATGGATTTTTATAGATCAAGAAAAACCCGTTGACTCAGGCTGGGTTTGAACACACGAACACCGGGTCCTGAGGCAAGCACTTTGCTCTAAGACNCTCTAAGACCACCGAGGTCGACCGGAAGTAGATTATTCCATTTCTTACAACTCACATTGGCGAATACGCGGGCTAAGACATCGACCCAGCAGTGAAGGGATGGTCGGGGCTAGAATCACACCCGGGTGTACCAACAAGATGGTTTTTTTGTTATATAAATGGTTTCTCACCCTCCTTCCACGCAAATGTGGATACAGTTCCTCTAAAATCTACCTTCCTCTCCCTTTAGCCCATTAGTGAAAGTAAGAGGACCACTGCGGATGCTTAGTAATTTGTAGTGAACAAAAAAATCCCAAGTTTCTAAAACAAATTTGAACCTACCATAAATTGCCTATATAATTATTATTATTCTTCCCCACCCCCCAACCCTTCTTAACACTTCTTCAGGAAGGTTATTAATGCTTCAAATTAAACACGTACACAAGAGTCACGAAAGCATGCTCGTTTAACTCACATCGGTGGTCGAATGATCTGAGGCATTACTCTCACAGTAGACTAGACTGCCGATGAAGGGGAGATCAGAGCTCGAATCCCGGTCGGGTGTATTGAGGGTGGTTTTCCCTAAATGGTTATTTACTCTCGCTTCACGAAAACGCTGGTCCACTTCTTCTAAATTATACCTTCCTCATCTCTTTCACACTAGCGTATTCAGTATATATATATATATATATATATGCGTATAACCTGAACGGTCAGTAAGACGCGGTGCTAAAAAAAAAGTGTAATCTAGAACAGTACATTCACACCTACTGTGTATGACGCTCCTCTCAGATAAGATAAATGAACCAACCGGTCGTGGAAAAAAAAGAAATAAAAACAAAGTGAATCAACTTTAATTGGAGATAATAATAAAAAAAAATCTGTCGACAAATTGGACGACTATATACCAATCCTTGTTGGATCGTCAGGTTTTTACAACACCAGTTCTGATTTTCTATAGTTTTAATTGCACGATTGTAAAATAGAAAGAAAAATGTAAATTCAAAGTCTAAACCATTGCAGTAAAGTCTAATCCTCTTATATACTTTACTCGCTTTGCTCGTTGGAGTTTGCTTTGTAAGTGGATGTAAACTAATGTAATTCCAGAGCCGTTTTTTGACAGGTCTTACCGTTTAGCCACAAGAGACAGGTCTGCACCGATTTTAAAGTTGCTACACCGTTTTGAATTTTTTTGGGGGGTTACAAAAATATATATTTTTTACTTTTTGGAATTTTCCCGTCGGTTACAGGCTAGCAGCTATAAGTTTGACAAATTTCAAGTTTCTAGCTCATCTGGAAATGGGTAAACATTAATGTCAGTGAGTGAGTCAGCCATGTGGCTTTATAGTAGTATAATTTTAACCTTTTTATTTGTCACTCGTACGTTTGGAATTAAGGTTATTTACTATTTAAAACAGTAGAACCTTTTTAGTAAGAAGTACAAGGGATATCTTAAATAATTCGAAATATCCTAAAATCAAATCAACCGCTTTTATGATTATAAAAACTCGGAAAATTAACATAAGAAAATTGCAAAATTAAATCAGTTTTTGCACTCAAATGACATTACGTTGAAAAAAATGTATGATCTTAGGTTGTTGTAGTTTGCTTATCTTGACATAACACACAAACTCTTCAAGTTCACCGATTGTAATAAAAAAAACTGTCTTTCACGTCTGGTTTGGATTCAGAGAATCTTCTCTTTTACTATGTGCCAGTGATTCTAGCGTTATTTGACATTATTGGCACATTGGGTGATTTAACGAAGATCGTTGTGTTAGGGTTGAAATGAGTACAGACCTGAAAAAATTAACAATATGCTTTGAATTGTCAAACTATCCTTCTGAGATGCATAGTGAATGTCTTATTAACCATTGATATAAAGAGTAACTTAGTGGTGGCTTTGAACTATCCCTTTTTCGAACTAACCACTGTCGAACTAGCCAGGTCCTGGCTGTATAAGGGTATAAACAAGTAAACGTGCCTACACTAACATGGCGAGGTGTTGGAAAAAAAACTACAGATATAAATCAAAAGTGCAAAATAGCCAGGATGAAATTCAAATCCTAGACCTCCACGACACGTCTATGCTCCACGTCTTACTACCTACCCGGGTTATCTATTAATGGGGTACTGATAGATAAGGTAAATTACCCGCTCGGATTAACTTATACGTACAAATCACGTTAATACGTTGGGGATGAGAAAGGTTGAGTTTAGATGAAGTGTAGCCGTATTCACATGAAGTGTGGGGGAAAAAACACTCAGTTCACCCGACCAATATTCGAACCCCGATCTCCCCCTCATCGGCAGTCTAATCTAAACTAAGGGTAAAGGGTACGACACAAACCCCTTAAATGATAATAAGTAGGCAATCGCCTGAGTGAGGCAGGCTGATCTTACTCAACGTGACCCCTGGCAATATAGGCAATACGAAGTCCTGCAACACTGAGGTGAATCACTGGTTGCCTATTGAAATATTTTAGTGGGAGAGCACTAAATTTAACTTACAAATCTAAATTTTATGTTTCTATAAAGATTTGATTATGTAGATATAGACGATATTAAACTCCCCTGCTATCGGGCGATATTTTCATACTTGATTCAGTAGAGACACTTATTCAAATTATGGTAAGCAATCACGAAATCACAGCGAGCTAGCTACCGCGCGTTTCATGGCCACACGGTGAATGTGTTTCATCCTTGTTTTAAAATAGCAACCAAAGATTTAATTACTGACAAAAAATTGTATGTGCAAATATAAATTACAAAGTTTAATGTATGTCACGAAACAAACAGATGCACTTTCTTTACTATAAAATAAGCTTACGTACTTAAAAAAAACATTTATCAAAACAAAGATATATTTCGTTTTACTTTTTATTTTACCCTTGGTTTAAGGACACTTTTTCACTTTATTTGTATTGTTTAGTACATTGAAATTAATTTATAAAACCAATTGTCCCGATTCCTAGCATGTAGCTTGGGGCCTAGCTGTACAATTTAGTTTTATTTGACATCCTTTAGCTAAAGTTTAATTTTACACAATACAAGTTAGGAAATGACACCTAACCTAAATGTCATGTTATTCCTACCTACTAGTTCCTAACCTACTACTACACCCCGGGTATGTAACGCCCCCGGTACCCTGCCCCGCTGGCCGTCCCACCGCCCACGGGTTTAATGACAGTGAAATCCCTGTTTGTTTAATTTGCTCGTTTCAAACCATTTGTCAGTACATAAGTTTGTAATAAAGACTTCGCTGAAAACTAGGGCCAGCGCTATCACTAAATTACGGACGAGTTTAGATTATGGTTACTTGTTTGGCCAACAGTAACCGTGAAAGTTGGCTGTTCACGCGGTAATAGTTTGACTTGTGGTGAATTATTTAGGGGAAACATCACTCGTATAACAAACACTAAAACAGTGTTAAAATTATGTGAAACTAATTGCATTAGGATAAGAAGATATGGCAGCACGGGCTAAGGCGACTGTCTCACCTTGTTTGGTTTGACGATGAATGAGTTGTAAGGGCGCGAGGTTATAATCCCGGCCGGGTGATCTTGGATGTTTTCCCCAAAATTGCTTTCTACTGATCCTGGACATTTTAAAGAAGTTAGCGATAGATCCATTGTCTTGAGCAGAGAAACTTCCGAGGCCCGTAATATTTAGTCGTTACAGCATTTCAATAATACATACACACAATTTAGCCCCGAGTTAGATTTGAATTTTATAAAGTCTCCTTTTAAAATATTTGATTTGGATTAGATTTTAAAGTGAAAATCTTGGATTCGCAAAGGTTTACTTCCCACTCTTCTCTCATTCAAATAGCGGTAAAATTTCTCTTAAAAATTACACATTCCTCATTCGTACCTCATAAGCGTAATTATTTGCGGACATCCCAAAAGGAAAGATTAAATTCAAAGAAAAAAAAATAGTGTAGGATATGTTATTTATCCTAAGATTGGGTTAAATTTTGCAAAACCAGAGTAATTTTAGGCCTGCCTGGGTTTTAAAATAAAAGGGCACTAGAAAGTAGTACTACAGTTTATTGACTGATTAGTCTAGATAAACCGATTATTTTTTAATAATATAACTTCTTGCCCGCTTCGGTGGCAGCATGGTCTAAGCCTTAAAGCGTCACATTAGCGATACACTAGATGACTTGGGAGAATGGGATTCAAATCCCAGTCGGGTGTATTGAGGGTTTTTCCCCTTTGAATGATTTTACACTCTCCCTCCACGCAAGTGTGAATACACGTCCTCTAAATTCAATTTTCTCGTTCGTAACGCATTTGCGTAATTAGTACATATGCATATAACCTGAAAAGGTAGTTAGACACGGTGCTTAAAATAGTTTCGTGAGGTTAATAACAACACTTTGTAATGCTTTAAATAGCTACCTACAATGTCTTGAAAATATCCTTTAAGCATTTGTGTTACGCACAAAGACACAAAACCATTTAATTAGATCATCATAAAGTTTGTCAATAATATTTTGATGATTATGGTATACGGCACGTATAATGAAACTGAATCGAACAACCTCTTCAAATAAAGAATACAATTAGTCAACAACACAGTTATGCTATCTAAACATCTTGGTCAACAATACAAACACAACTTCACTTTTACTTTACTAGAACATCAACAAAGATATACAATACAGTAACCATTACCATTATTTTTTAGATGCTTTAAACCCCGAACTATTCGATTAATAAAAATTTTACCGTCTAAATGTACACAATAAAGACAAAATAAAGACAAAATATTCAATCAACCAACCAACCGTGAAATGTTGCATGTTTAAGCGTTTACTAGTTAGTCGATTCCATCACGGTTCTGATTATTGTTAAATCAACAATGATTTGGCTTAGTTTTCTCTTTTGTCTACTAGTCGATGAAAGTTACAAATTACAGTGTTAATTTGTTGTTAGTAAAAAAAACGTTAAGCACTATTTGGTCATTTATTTTTTCTGTATGGTAAAGAAAGGATGTTGTTGAGTCTTATTAAAATTCAGCTTGAAAATCGAACTTCGGAGTGCACTTATTGTTTCTTAACATATTATGTAAATAATAATAATATGTATTCACTTAACAGAAAACTTAGTCTTATAGCCTGGATAGCTCCTGAGTCATTCTTGAAATTAAAATCAAACTTTTTAACTTTTATGTAAAAGTATTTAAAATTAAGTTAAATGTTTAATGAGTATTGTATTAATCTAAAAGTGAAAACAATTTTCAGAAATTTATTCATTAGTATTTAAACTACTTAGATTTTTTTTAACATCGCGTCTTACTACCCATTCATAATATACTCTTACTACCTAGTTAGTTAGTTAATTAGTTAGTTAGTTAATAAATATTTTCAAAAAACTGTTAAGTAATGAATGGGTATATTCACTGGAATCTCACGAAGTGATTAAAAATATCCATAAATATTTTTAGAGGGGTGTATAGGGTGTGGTGGTACGCCCCACCCAATTTGTGGTCGAAAACTAAAGTTGGCTTTGTTCCTTTTGTGATTAAAATGAGTTATTGTTCTTATTGTTAAATTTGATCGTATCGGATATGATAGATGTGATTAATTGATCCACCGCTTGTGAGCGAAAATAACTAATTAGTAGAATGCAAAATTGTGTTTACAAAACATTCACATGAAAAGAGAAATATAATCCGATTGACTCACTCACCTAAATTCCAAAAGAAAGAAATTATTATATAACCACAGACGATTCACTTCACAGTTTATGATTAAAAGTTGAGTCTGCACTTCATCACAACAATTTTAAAAAAAAAGTCCCAAAGGAGCTATTTTTTTTTTAATATCGAACACAAACTTCAAGAAGGTTATCGACTGAACTGAAGTAACCGACTCGCACTGTCTGCAACCCACATTGGCCCGCTTTGAACTGAGGGGAGGGAGGAGAAATGGTGGGAGGTTTTCCTCAGGTGAGTGCGCGCGCATTCTATTCCTCCCCACTTTCGCCCACACTACAAGCCTGCGAACGATACCGGTTACTCACAACACAAATTTGTGAGAACCGAGATGCGGGTATATAATTTGTGTCCATTTGCCTATTAACAAGATTTGTGCGGTTTGGTGACGATATTTTTCTCGAGTTTTTAGCTGATAGGAGTTAATTAATCTGAAAGCCACTTTTTTTACATTATTTGTATCGAATTAGATCATCAATTACCAGTCGATATTAATGAATGGCCAGTAATTGAATCCCGGCCTAAAGTACTGAGGCTCTTTATTGATTAATACATGGTTTTCCACGTTTCATCCATGAAAATTCGTGTAAATTTCCTCTAAATTCTACTTTCTATCCATTTGCATAGATGTGTGGCTATACCGGATAGGTAGACGCCCACACAAAAATGAAAGCAGTGACCTAGGACAGGTTTTAAAGGGGATTAAGGGGAGGTTAGCAGGTATTTTACCACCAAGATCGAAAATACTCTAATGTCAAAAATTAAACTAAGCGTATTGAAACAATATTTTATTTATTCTGACAAAAAATATATTTTAAAAAGACTGAAAAAACAAAACATAAACCTTCATTCCCGTTCTCTCTCCGTTTTTTTTAATACAAGCTTTTATACGTAGTTTTGAGCACACACACAAAGTGTATAAGCGGCTACATTTTAAGATCAGGCTTTACAACTTTATATTCAATAGGTATGCCGCTTTACACATCAGAACTTAAAAGTGCTCCTAAAATTCCCAATTAGAAAAAACAACAACATAATATCTTCAAATTATGATATGCCCCAAACCTCCAAGTAAGTTTCAAGGCGCGACACTGGGTTAAATATCTTACTTAGCTTGTGGACGATTTAAACCCATAAAATATATTCTCCATCCCGCTCTTCGTGTCTTACTACCCGTCCAGTTTATTCACATATTTAGACCAATGAGGAAAGTAGAAGTGCACGCGGCCGGATTCAAACCCCTAAATTCCCCGTAATATTACAAGAATGACGCCTTAGATCATTCAACCACCGATGAGGGTAACCCGTAATTAATTCTTTTAGAGACTAATCTTAGAATCGAGCTAGGATTTCTTTTGAAATGTAGTCAAGCTCCGTGGGTGCTCGGCCATAAGGGAGGGGGGGGGATGTAAGTGTATAATTGTATTTAATATAATTGTGTTAACAACCAACCAATCAAAGGAGTGGAATGAGTAAGACATTTAGATCTGCGAGAAGAAGGACACAATAGGAAGAGAGAAATAAATAAATAAATACAAATTATACATCTCTCAGCGCTTGCATTAATCCGTTTCGCTCGAGTGGTTGGATTTCTTGGTTCGAACAAAAAAAAAAGTGTTCTCAGGGGCAGAGGAACTAGTGAAGGTTGATTCGTGTGCTCGAGTGACACAGATCACCGCCAATAAGACCGACCAGTGGTGATTAGAGAGATGTGAAATTTCTATTTTGGAAAAATTTAACGAAATGATTTCTTCTAAACGTATCACGGAACATTTTACAAAATAGGAAAAAATGTAATTATTTTTTTCATGGGGCGGAAAAGGGGGGTAGGGGTGCAGGGATTTATCTACACAATAAAATGGAAAAAATTCGGCCAAGATTCTAAAATAAAACTAAAAATACTACCAACCGAGCGGCCGCCATTGTTAGCGATGGTAATGCCAACATTTGAGGTTAGAAAGTGTAATATGGTCAGCACAACGAACCTTTAATCTTTTAAGCCGGAGCTGCTATTTCTTTACGTCGGGTCTGTTGTAGACCAAATACGTTAACGCTTCAATCTTATAACCAAATCCTTAACCAATATAACCCACCCCCTTTCCATGGCATGGGATTCAATGATCTGAAAAATTTACCGAAAAAATTTCATCTATAATAGCTTTATGCATACATAGATACTGTACACACATACATGCATACGTAAATACGTACATATATACATAATCACGCCGTTCCCTTATGGGGTAGGCAAGAAACTGTGCATGTGGCTCAAAAAACAACCCCGTAATTTGTCCATCCTCATCAACTTTTTTCACACTTCCATATCCTTGCATACTCCCTCTGATTCAACAACATCCATAACCCGCCTCGGTGGCGTAGTTGGCTAACGCGCTAGTCGTGTTGAGCTAGACTGCCGAGGACGGGGAGATCGAGGTTCGAATCTCAGTCGGGTGAACTGGGGGTGGTTTTCCCTCAATAGTTTTCCACTCTCCCTCCACACAAATGTGGGTTCACTTCCTCTAATTCAACCTTCCCAATTCCTAATCCATTAGTGTAATTAGTACTTAAAGCGTATAACCCGAACGGGTAGTAAGACGCAGTGCTAAATAATAATAATAATAACATCCATAGACAGAGTCATTCATTCTCTTTAATTCTTAAAACTTAATGAGTGTGTATATATAAATAAATTGATTGACTGTAGTATTTTTTAACAGATCCCCTCACCCCACCTATCAACTCAATGTATATATGTAATAGGTTCTAGGAGCCGCCTTTCTCAACCCAACAACCCCTCCCCTATGTATAGAAGGACGAAGGCCGCAACTGTTTAAAATGTTCATCTCTTGGTGGTGATCACATGCAAGGGTGTCAGGACATGAAGAGGGGCGAGTTTGGAGGCTGTCAGTGTCAGACCCTATAAAAAATTAAAAAGGGTGCTGAAGGCGTCTACTAGGGCACACCTTCAGGGCTGCCACAATTTTACTGCTGAAAAATTCCCTACGTTTTCCCAGGTATTTTTTGTTAACCAACACACACACACAAATAGTTTCCTCGCTATCCAGGTGCAAAGAAAACTCGACCCACTGATCCTGTCACGAACATTGCTGATTGCCTAACTCCCCATTATGCGACTAATACTTCAACGAAGATCAATTTATATTAACAATGAAATTGTGTTGCTCTTCACTGTATCTGCTAAGAGCGCCACTGTCGGCGGCACAGTCTATTTTATAAAAGTAGCTGGTTTTATTTTGAGGGCACTGAACATTTATTTTGCCCCCCTCCTTTCCTCATTGCCCCCTCTTCCCCCATAACAATTAAAATGTTCTTACCCCCCTTGATCTCACGGTCTAAAGCACCAGGGTCACAGTAGAATGCATTGGGGTGACTGAGGTCCAGGTTCGAATATCGACTGGGTGCACCGGGATTGGGTATGGGAGGGGGCCTGGAAAGGGGGATATATGGGGGAAAGATGTTAATGTGGTGTTCCCATATCATTTCCACAAAAAATCCGGTTGTATTTAATCAAATTATCTTCCTCGTCCTTATGAATTTAACATTTCAATAACCCTTATTTTAAAACATATTTAATAAAAAAAACTACAGCCCCCCACCCCCCGACCCTCTTTTCCTCAATGACCAGCCAAAATAAGGCGTCAACCCCTCGTCTGGGGTCTGGTTTGTAGGTGAGAGAGAGGTATAGATTTAATTCCCAGTCGAGCATAGTTAGTTGAGGTTTTTTCTTCAAAATAGTATCCCATTCATCCATCATACAAATGCGAGTGTATTTGATCTATATTATACTTTCTTTCTCCTTGCCCCATAATCTCGGACAGAAAGTAATCCGCCGTAGAGCAAACAAAAAGTAGGAATGACGCAATAAGTTGCCTGTTGGTCAAGTCTCTACACCTTGGTGTGTTGTGAACGCCGGGCCTAACAATACGATAACAACCTGCAATGCTTCGTTCCGTTCGATTGCCGAACAACACCTGCTTCTCAAGGTCAACAAACATCGGAGGAGACGCTTGGTCTTCTTCTCTAACCCCTCTCGGACGTGTCGTTGAACTGTTTTTGATAATTAATTCTTGGGTGGTTTGTACTTTCTTTCTCTAAGTGGCAGCCTGCGTTATATACTGCCCCCACGGCCTGTCCAAATCAGCGACAAATGTTCGGATTAATTTTATTATCTGCTCTTTCCACTTTCATCCACACAATGTTGGAGCTATACTCGATATCATCTCTAAGGAACTTTATTATTAATATTACCCGCCTCGGTGGCGTAGTTGCCTAACGCGCTTGTCGTGTTGAGCTCGACTGCTGAAGACGGGGAGATCGAGGTTCGAATATCAGTCGGGTGAACTAGGGGTGGTTTTTCCTAAATGGTTTTCCACTCTCCCTCCACGCAAATGCGGGTTCACTTCCTCTAATTCAACCTTCCCAATTCCTAACCCATTAGAGTAATTAGTACTTAAAGCGTATAACCCGAACGGGTAGTAAGACGCGGTGCTAAATATTATTATTATTAATATTGAGAAACAGTGTTGTCGTTCTCTTAAATATGAGACAAATTTCGCAACGCTGGTTCGCTATTGTTGCCGGTAGTTCCTTCTTACCCCAGTACACCACCTTCCGACATACCTTAACTGAAAGCGAGGAGATTTGGCAACAGTTAACACAGAGAGAGAGAGAAGGAGAGAGAGTGAAAATAAACCTTTTCCCCATTTGATCGGCGGTTTTCTCAGAGGTGATATTTCAGTGTAAGTTGTACGAAACTGCAAGAGTGGTCACAAAGTTTAAAACTTGATTCACACGTTCGCTGAAAATTGAGAGCAGAATCCGTTTTGAGCTGCGCATCAATCCACACGCGAGAAGATCCTTATGTCAACCAATAGTGCTCTGCAACACAAAACTAGAAACTTTGGAATTCTAATATTTTAAATTGTATACAGTATAAACATAGCTAATTAATATCACGATAGAAGGATGGAGGTTTTCGAACCAGTGTGTTGTGTCGTGAAACAAATCAAAACAAAACAACAGCGCACGCGCTTTCCATTTAACGAGTTATTTATTGTCAAATAATCAGAGTTAAATACGCAATAAACTAGAATATCGATGACAGAGAGAACGGGGATCGAATCCCGGTCACGTATATCTAGGATGGGTTTTTTCTAAACGGTTTTCCACTCTCCCTCCACACAAATGCGGGCACACTTCCTCTAAATTTAACCTTCCTAATCCCTTACTCAATATCGTAATTAGTACATAATTTGATCGATCTCAGTAGTCTTGGGGTAAGGTGCTCGCCTCAGGACCCGATGTTCGTGGGTTCAAACCCAGCAGAGGAAGACAGATTTTTCTTGAGCTATGAAAATCCGTAGCACAACTTCCTTCGGAGGGGAATAAGGTCGTCAGTCCCATGTCGACTGTGGCATGTAAAAGAGCCCTGGAAGGTTTGTAAAAATATAATTCCCCGGCAAAATTGGTAGACCCTTTCGCTCTCCCTCATAGAAATCCTTGTGTGTTGATATAATCAGTCGGTTCAGAACGTGCACGTTAAAGAAAATTTATCACCGTGTCTTACTAACCGTTATGGTTATATATACGCTTAAGTACTAATTACGCTAATGGGTTAGTTGGGAAGGTTGAATATAGAGGAAGTGAACCCGCATTTGCATGGAGCGAGAGTGGAAAACCATTAAGGAAAAACCACCCCCAGTTAACCTGAGCGAGATTCTAACCTCAATATGCCCGTCTTCAGCAGTCTTTCTCAATGCGAAGCTAGTGCGTTAGCCAACTACGTTACCGAGGCGGGTAAATACTTCAAATAAATAAATAAAAGTACATATGCGTATAGCTTGAACGGGTAGTAAGACACAGTGCTCAAAAGATATAAGATTGTAGAAACGAGGGGTTATCACGGGAGCTGTAAGTAGGCCGTAGCTTAAAAAAAAATTGCCGCCCCTTCCTTAGACTATGCGACCACCAGTTTTAGCGTACGTTTAATACCCGGATTAAATAATTCAATGGCTATAATTCTCTGTCGATAGCATTTTCTGTCAAGTGAAACAAACGACTGTCAGCAGTTGGTGTTTCGTCGCTCTTCACACAAGAGGGGATTGGCCCAATCCGGCGTCTCGCGTCGCGCGACATGTCACTAAATTTGTTCGTCATATATCCTTCCTTGTCCAAAGGTCAGGATGCGCCACTGTGACGTCACAGAGCGACGAAGATGACAGATGAGGGAGCAACCAGTGAAAGGGGGAAGGGCCACGTAAACCGGATCAAACGCAACTTTTAAACCGGATTTAACAGTGAAGTTTTTTTGTTGATTGTAATGCACTTTACACACACACACACACACACAAGTTGGGCTGTTACAAATTACATTTATATTAGCTGTAGCAAATGTCGAAGGGGGCAACACTTTGATTTTCTGAGCCACTTTTCAGAGGATACCTTTTTATTCCCCCCACCCCCCTCACCCCCCGTTCAGTCTATTTGTGTGCATATATAATTATATATAAAATTATTTTTATTACTATACATCCATTACTGTTCCCATCCTGCAGCCTAGGCCAATTTTTTATTCAAGCCATATATTCTCCACTACCGACTTGGTAGGCCTGTCATGGCTTCATATGCCTTATAATCTAACTTAAGATCAGGACAACACAACATCAAGTCCCCAGCCGTTAATGCATCACTGTGAAAGGGTCAACCCACATTTCACCAAAGATCAATTTTTAGGCCATGCCGGGAATCGAACCCGGGACCTTTGCTCAGTAGACAGACGCGTTACCGATTGGGTTAAGAAGTCGGATATATATATATATATACCACCCTCAGTACACCCGACCGGTATTCGAAGCCCGATATCCCCGTCATCGTTAGTACCAGTCTATTATTGGAAATTATAGCTAATAAGGCGGCCACATTGCTTAACTCCACCTTAGTACATTTTTCTTTTTAAGTCGACAAGTCAAGGTCGGTTTGATGTGATCCGGAGCCTTCGGCTGGGTAGTGTTTCCCGCACCAGCTGGTAGAAATCCCATGTCCTAAGAGAGTTCAGAAAGTGTCGTGATTCCCTGTTGGCTTCCACACTGAAATGCTACGAGTGAGAGCGAAAGGCCCTACCGATTTTTCCGGATAAGGTACTTTCACAAACTTTCCAGGGATTTTTGACATGCCACAATATATTATTATTATTAGCACCGCATCTTACTAACCGTTCGGGTTAAACGCACTTACGCTAATGTGTAATGGTAGGGTGATTATGAGATAAAATGGAGGACCTACAGTTTAACGTGGAATCCGAACCACTACAAGTTGTGATTAATACCCATCTTGTCAGAGGTGAAGGAAGGGTTTGGTAATCAGATAAATCTGTGCCGGGACCGAGGATTTGAACCCCGGACCCTAGCATAGAAGTCTGACACCTTACTCCTAGAACATCAGGTCACCGCCACAATATACATCGGACCGAAGGCTTAACTTGACCCTTCAAAAGGAAGTTGTGCTACGAATTTTTATAACCCAAGAAAAATCCGTCAACAGTCAGTTAGATTTGAACCCAAGAACATCCGAGTCCTGAGGCGAGCACTTTTCACAAGCCCACTGAGGTCGACCTTAGTAAGCTACAATATTAATACAAAAAAAGTTGGCTCCAGTATAAAACTATAAGAAAGACCCTATATTTGTTTTACCTTTTATTCGCAGCAATTATGGGAATGTCGATATTTAACTCTTGTGCCGAAGTCACTATAATAGTTGACATGTGATTCTATAAGCCGATATTTCTCGGTTTTTTTTATCACCTTTTTATGTGAGAAAACAAAATGTATGTGCTCCCAAACATTACACATAACTATTTGGTGATAAAATTCAATATCTTTTAGGATATTTTTTTAAGCACCACGACTTACTCTCCTTTCGGGTTGCGCACTTAAGTACTAATTACGCTAATGGGTTAGGAATTGGGAAGTTTGAAACAACAACCCCCCCCCCCGCCCATTTGCGTAGAGGGAGAGTGGAAAGCCATTTAGGAAAAAAACATCCCCAGTTCACCCGAGAGAGATTCGAACTTCGATTTCCCCGTCCTCAACAGTTTAGCTCAACACGAAACCAGCGCGTTAGCTAACTACGCCATTGAGGCGGGTCTTGTGCAATTAAATTCGCTTAGTTCTGACGAGTGGAGCGAAACAAAAAAGTATATCGCAATCCTGATATTTTATACTGCGCAACAATCAGCGCGGGTGGTTGTTTTATTAAAGAGCATACAAGGCTCTTAACACACCTAAAAATAACCAACTGTTTAGTTGTTTTTTAGCACTGCGTTTTACTAATTGTTCAGACTATACGCATTTCTTACTAATTACTCTAACACGTTAAGGACTTGGAAGGTTGAATTTAGAAGAAGAGTACCTGCATTTTCGTGGAGGGGGAATGGAAAGCCATTTTGGAAAAAAACTACCCTGAGAACACACAAACAGTATTTGAACCCTGGTCTCCCTATATTCAGCAGTCTAGTCTATTACGAGAGTGACACCTTTGACCATGTGGCCACCGAAGCAGGCTAGTTATGTATTAATCGTACGCAAGATGCACGGGGAGTACGTGGGAGGGGGGGGGATATGTATGTGTGTGTGATTTATATCCCACTAAGTCCTAAACGATAACGAGCTTTACTCACGATCGTCGTCGCTCGTGACTCAAGGTTTCGGACTTGCGGCAGAAGGAAAGTCACGGACTTGTTGACGTCATCGCAGCCAGTTCACACGCGTTTAAAAATAATTTTTAAAAAGAAGTTAAATCATCCGTGTCTTACTACCCGTCCGGTTTATACGTATTTAATTAGCCTATATTGATTAGCTAGAGGTGTGGAAGGTAGTATTCGGAGGAAATGTTCCCACACAAAATCTACCCTCAATACATTCGGCTAAGATTCGAACCTTTGCGTCACCGGCAAATCAGACTAGACGAATTTTACATCTTAGTCTGCGTGTACATCGATGCGTGTTAGTTTAATTCATAGCTATACTAGGATAATATTTATTTTTATTTTGCACCGCGTCTTACTATCTGTTCTTAAGCTAATGAGTTAGGGATGAAGAAGATAGAATTTCAGAGGAAGTATACCAGCATTTGCGTGAAGGGAAAGTAGAAAACCATTTTAGAAAAAAACCTTATTACGCCCAACCGGGATTAGAACCCTGATCTACCTGTAATCATCAGTCTATTCTAAACACGAGAGTTATGTCTTAGACCATGAGGCCACCGAAGCAAGTAAGATCATCATTATTATTATTATTAGCACCGCGTCTTACTACCCGTTCGGGTTATACTCACTTACGCTAATGTGTAATGGTTAGTGGTGATTGTGAGATGAAATGGAGGACCTACAGTTTAACGTGGAATCCGAACCACGGTGGAGGCCTGGCATTCCCCACAATAAGGTAGGATCAAATTGACAGAGTGAATTTATTACTAAATTATTACTTACTATCAATAACTTTAGATAACAGAAGATAAGAAACAACCTATGTGGGAAATATCCTGGTCCTCTAGTTTACCTTTATGGGCTCTAGAAATGATTTATCTCAATAATACGTTAAAAAATTAATAATGATGACGATAAGCCGATATTTTTTATAAATAGTTCATTTAATACAAACACTACTAACGGCTTAGTCTAACGAGTAAGGATGGGGAGGGTAATTTTAATGTAAATTGTACCCGGCACGGTTTAAGCTTCATTCGGTACTTTACGAAAACCGTGCAGATTGGCCGCTTACGTATTTTCCGAATTTTCTCGATTCCTATTTAACCTTTTATATATTATGTATACGCACACATCGGTTTATAACGGTCAATGCCATCTTCCTATATCCCCAATCTCCATCCATCTCGATCATTCCATACAAGGCCGTAGCCAGCCAATAATTTCAGGGAGGGATTTGGCGGGCACATCCCTTAATTTCCAGAAGCTAGAAAAAATTATAAATTATAAACAGTTCTAGAAGCTATTTGAAGGTTTTTTTTATGGCAACATAATCCTCTAACTGCCGGAGGCTAGGAAAAATTCTAAATATTAAACACCTCTAGAAGCTCTCTAAAGTGTTTTTTGGTCAACATAATCCCCTAACTGCCGAGGGCGATGAACAATTCTAAATATTAAACATCTCTAGAATCTGTTTGAAGTGCTTTTTATGGTAACACAACCCCTTAATTGGTACTTGTATCTTAATTTGTATATTGTTTGAACCCTAAATGAAGTCATATATTTCATAAAATTTCGGGGGGGGGGGG
>CABFOW010004021.1:47395-63096 GCA_902141385.1 Timema californicum | reverse complement strand
CGTTTTTATTCTTGCGTGTGGGAAACAGTCAGTTGGCGCAGCACAGTGGGGGACTTTTGGTAAGTTTTCTTGAGAATAAGGTTTTATTCCTTAATTTTGGAGCATATATTTCCAATAAATGCTACAGACTTTTCCGTGGCCAAGCAAATTCCCCGACTTTTCCCTGTTTTCCAGGTCACTGGAAACCCTGAAATCCCTCGTATTCACACTCGCCTTATCAATGTCAGCTGCCACTCCTACTTGTTCCAATCTTTCAATTTCACTAAAATATAACTCATGTTCAGTTTCATTATTTACAAATTAAGAATCACTGCTTTCATAATAAAAAAATGACCACTCTTGTTCGAGCTATCAACACATATTGCAAGTATTTCTGTGTCTTGAATCACAGCTTTCCTCTTAGTAGCTATGTTTACAAACAAGGCCAAAGATAAAACTCATAAAGTTAGAAAAAAAACTTCATGTTCAATAAATCGAAACTAAGTGCAAAGACAAATAAAAGTAGCTTGAACATACGAGAATGCAGTGGAAATAAAATCTACCTTATCTGTTGACTTAATACTGAACTAAGAGCTCGAAAACATGGGATCGATCTGAGCGATGCTAGAAATTTTAGCAAATATTTTGTGCATCACTCTGAGCGACGTTGGCACTCAAAGGGTTAAGGCTATTTATGTAATGTTCCTGTAATAGATTAAATATTTACTCTTCTTTCTACTTGTCTGGATGTTTTACTAAAATCTGTAAAAAAAAATTTGTGGCAGAAAATTTAAATTTGGCATCAAATTGCAGGCTACCTCGGATTTGATTGCTCTTCCCCCCATGGGTGCAAATATATGTTGCGCCCTTTTTTCTATAATACATGGAAAACCAATAAACACACTATTATTTTGGTCTACATTATTAAAAAATCACTATGTTTATACAATGAATACAGTTTTATATAATGATATAGATAATATATACTGTAACCAAACGGCACGATTTCTTGCCCATAAACAACAACACACAATCGTCTTCACAAAGCATTTAGTGATAGTTAACCTAATGTATTATAGCTTATAAATATCATTTAACATTAAATTACTAAACTAATATATAAATACATATTAAAAAAATAATGTAAATAAAATATAAATAAATAATCACACAAATAAAGAACCAAAATATATTGCTGTTGCAAAAATTCCCATCTGTTCAAAATTTCCCTTTAGTGTTGGAAACCTCACTGTGTTGTTCATTTGATTCGGCGCACATTTTAAAATTGTTATTGGCAAAAATTTGGAGCCCTGGGCCTAAATCCAAGGCTGATTGAAGTTTCAATTGGTCTCTTTAAGAGCCTATTGTTTTATTTATGCTCGGTGTTTAACTGAAACGATTTTTTACCCAATATATTCTTGTAAATATTGTACCTAATTTATTTTTACAGATCTTATGATCACTCTTAAGCAAATATGACTTTTTTATTGATTTTGTTTGTTTGTGCACTCAGTTTTTGGGCTGATTAATGTTTATTTTTAATTTTTCTGGTTGACACATTTGGTTCAGAATTGTTATCGTTATCTTGATATTGTACAAGAATAAACTATATATAAAGAGTGCAGACAGATGTCGGACATTTAAAATCATTACGGTTTTAATATGTCTGTCTAAATAAATTATTCAAACACTTCTAAAAATCCTCTAAATCTAAAATGTAATTTGGTGGATTCAAAATAGCAGATAAAATTTGGCTATAAACGCTGAAAATTAATGATTCCTTTTCTAAACTGTAAACTGTTAAAGTATTATTTAACTTTAAATTTGTTTTAACCCTTTAACAAACAAAAAGACTTAATCTTAAGAGAAATTTCAGCTTTATTACAGGTTTAAATTATATCTCTATTTTGACATTGTTTAGGTCGACCAACTTTTAAGTGTTTTGTAACACAATTTGAACCAATAAAGGATTAATATTTCAGCAAATTTGATGTTTGGTTACATTTACCTGTGGTTAGCTTTATATACTAAAAAAGAACAAAAATATTTTGTCGATTCCCTATAAGAAAAACAGATACACAAGCTATAGCTATTATAATTGCAAAAAAGGTTTTATTTAATTTTGAGCATACAAGTCTTGATTTTAGGATTTCTTTTTAGTAATAATTTGACTTTTATTTAAATAATCAAATTTAAAAGTATATATTTATTGGATTCAAGCTTGACTCATTCATGGAATATTTTTTTTCTAAGAAGATCGATAGATATCAATTCAGACTGAAAAAGTGCTAGTTTGAAGACAGTCATTAACTTTTGTGTCAATGCACAATGCATATCAGGCTTCTTGTGGTGCATTTACCCTTGCCTAAGATATTGTCTCCTCAATTGTGCTACTCAAAATACTAATCAATAACATATCAAAGGACTGTCATTGTGCAGACAAAGCAATCAATTTCCTTGCAATATTTTCAGGTGTAGCTAAATACTTACTCCAGCAGCGAATTGCCAAATTATGTAGCCTTGTTACATTTGTAGGCAATTTTGAAGAGGAACCAAAAATACTCCCATCCCATGTGACATTAGGAAGCCAGTTTGAATAGCTACAGCCACATCTTCACACAAAAACTCTATAGCCAGCCAGATAACCGAGGTTATGCCAAATCCCCTAAGGCTTTTGTACCACAATGATAATATATACTCCGTTCAGCGTTCACGGTAGAAATTACTCTTTGAAAGGTCTTTTTTCCTACCTATATCCTACTATATAATATATTTCTGGTAGGGAAAAAGGCCTTTCAGAAAACAATTCCTATGCTGAACAGACTTTAGTGTTGTTTCACAAGTGCACTTAAAGTCCAAACTTAACTACTTATTCTGGCTTACAGTCCCACATACATTATTCTAGTATTTATAGCTATGTAAAGGACAGTAAAAACAATATGTTAAAATTAGAAATGGGTTAACCTATATACTTATCAAATTCGAATCCTAAAATTTTCTTTTGAAACTCAAATCCAAATTCGAATGCTCAATGCTTTAACAATGTACAATTTTAGTTAAAGTGAAGATATTAAAAATTTATTTAAGGCTTAATGTCATTGACAAATGCTATTTTGTTTGACATGTCTATTATGTCACAAACAACAAAGCTAGCCTGTTTTTAGTAAATTAATGCCAGGTCTCCACCGTGGTTCGGATTCCACGTTAAACTGTAGGTCCTCCATTTCATCTCACAATCACCCTACCATTACACATTAGCGTAAGTGCGTATAACCCGAACGGGTAGTAAGACGCGGTGCTAATAATAATAATAATAATAATTTAGTAAATTAGTTATATTAATACAATTAGGTTCTTTTTTGTGATATTGTTTTTTTTCAAACTACACAGATTTATATAATTCCTTTTATCAATTGTTTAGAATTGTTATAGCAAGTCAAGGTCTCTCATTTTGTATTCAAGGTACTTTTTTGAGATTTTTATAAATCTGAAATTTCTCGAATACCACGGGATTCAAGAGATTTGAGAATACCATCTCTAGTTAAAAGTAATATTTTCTTTTGGGCCTAGTTTAGTTAGTTACACCCGTGCTTGAACAGCAAAGATTATCGAAGAAACTCATTCGTCAAGGGGATGATCAGGTGGTTTTACAACGTCTTGAATATGAGTTGCATTAATGGATTATCAAGAAATGGTTTCTTCTACACAAATTTGATTTGTTATAAAAAGTTTTTATTTAAGCATCATGTCTTATCACTTATTCAGGTTACACACCAGTTAAATTTTAAATAATTTAGTAAACATTTGTTGGTTAAATCTATATTAAGAATATATATTTATGTTGCAATATATGTTATGAGCCTATTTTATCAAAACATTTTAGTGAACTAAAGCTACTTTGTATGCAAAATACATTATCTGTTTATCAAATATTAGCCCTTGAAAATGGCATTTTCAAGAAATTCAGCCTTAATGTTGTTTGATCTACTATTCTATTTTTGTTAAGTACTAAAAAGTACTACTTACTTGTACTTTCGTTCATTAAAAGCTATTGAAGCATTCAAAGATGTTGGCGACCCATTGAATATTTTATGAATTTCTACCACGGGTAAACCACAATCTTCATTATCAAGCCTTTTTAGTTTGACAGTCTCTTTTTCGGTAACTAGAAGTTTCAAAAATGAAGTCATGGCTGCTGTCGCTGTTACATCTTTCAAAGCCACCTTAATGGCCTAGCAATAAAAACATTTAGAACAGCATAATTAATTTTTTTTTAAAATAATAATACAGATTTTTGTATAGCTTGGTTGTGTATTATTAAATTTGTATATCTTGAATATAAAATCATTTTTATTAAAAATATTTTGTATGAATTGCATGAGGTAATTTAGAGTAAAAAGGAAACTAGCTTACATAAATAAAACAAGATAAACCAGTTATGATTAAACAAGGTGTCCAGCCAAAACTATATTTTAAAATTCCCCCACTTTTCCAGTTTTTCCAGAGCCAACTTCCAACTTTTCCAGTCATTATATATTACAAACATTATTTTATTAAGATCACAACTTAATGTAAGAATATTTTTTAGACACATACAAAATCCCAATCATACACATTTCACCGAAAATAATTTTTCGGTTGTTTTTGAGAATCGAACCTGGAAACCTTAGCTCAGTAGACAGACACTCTACCAACTGAGCTAATGTGTTGAATGTATAGCTATATATTTCTAATAAAAATAGATACACACACTCCCAACACTTTCTCAGCCCCTGAAGGTACATTTCAGAGGTAAAATTTAGCTAATATTTTTTATTATTATTGTAAGTACACACATTCTTTAAAAAATATATGTTTTTTTCAAATAATCTCAAACTATTTAAAAACATAAACTCACTTTCTAATTGCTTGGATTTACAATTTGACATCAATGGTCTATTGATAGCTCAAAAACTAAATACCTATCTTGCCCTAGGAAAACCAAACCTATTTTTTCACTAATTAACTTCTGCTACTGCCTTGGAATTCCATTACTTTAAATGACTTCCTCAGATTGTAAGGAATGTTTCATAAATTTGTTGCAGATTGCTAAATGGTAAATTCATTTTTGAATAATTTTATAGTGATCATGACAGAATTTGAAGTATTTTAGGACACCAAACTCTCCTCTTGTTAAGAGTAATTCAATGGAATTATTAAAAAAACTATTTTATCAGCATAAGTATCTGAAAAGTTTTGTTAAATGTGCCATCAATAATGCTGCTTCTTAGTAAAATATAAACAATATTTAAAAAAATATATATTTGCAATCCTGAATTGCAGCTACAGAACGTATTTGACTTATCTAGAAATTAGTCATAAGGGTTATGTTCATCAAATATGTAGAATTTTAAATTAGAGGAATTTTGAATTTGCATCACCTGGTACTTTTAAACAATATAATGTTATTTATTTGAAATTAAAACTGTTATAATAATACATTAACATCTTATTATAATCATAAGATGACAAAGACAATGCTTTACATGGAAAAATGTGTTTCATGCTTTTTATCTTTTAAAAACACAAAAATAAGATTGTGAGCTTTCTGAATTTTTAAATTAATGCACACTTTACAGATAAATTTTAATATTCTGCTTGGCACAACTTGAATAAATTAGCTTTAATGTGCACAGCAAAGTGTATTTGCTGTGATGAATACATACCTGAGATGGAAACATTGACAACACTGATGACAGTGGTTCCAAAAGAATCAAGTCCATTGGATTTGCGTATGATGAAATTCCATAGTCAACATAAAAAATAGGTACCTGTTGTGAAACATTAGATTATGGATTAGTTCAATGATATGGAGAAATTGCAAATTTACTTTACTCTTTTGAAATTGTGTGTACTTAGTAACTTTTTTTTTACAAACAAATATAATAGAATTCTCTATTTATTGATTTTATGAATATTTCTTTGTTTGAGCAGTCAAGTTTATGATGGTCCATATTGTGTTGGGGCAACACCCACTAGATAAGAAAGCATGAGTATGATTCTGTAATGTCATGAACTATGGTTATACATACACAACCTGCAGTGAACACCATTCATTTACAAGGTATATTTTAATTGTTGTCAAGTATTCTAGGGGTGTATTCTCATTGACAAAACATCAAAAAAGGTCCATATAAATGTAGTTCTAGAAACGCAACTAAACAAGGTAAAATTAAACAAAAACAAGCAAAAACATTAGACAGATGATTTGGCTCAAAAATTGCTCAAAATGATATCATCCTGCTTCGATGAATCCTCTGGGCTTGCGTTCCATGCTTTGTAATACTCTATTGCATACATCTGAGGTGTTATGTATTTGATCACATCCATTTATGATACTTTCTCTTAAAATGTCAACATCGGGCACAGGAGTTGTGTAGACAATGGATTTTAAATGTTCCAAAAAATAAATTCATCGAGTTCAAATTTGGGGGCTAGGCAGGCCATTCAATGGATCCCCACAACCAATCCATCTTTGAGGAAAACCTCCATTAACTCTAAGGCTAAGTGTTTCTAGACCCATGTTATATGAACTTTTCTTCGAATTTGATCGATGGGAATATGCCCATAGAATATTTGACACCAATTAGTAAGCACCATGTATAAATTATGGATTTAAGTGTTCTGTTTAGCTGTCTCTCCACTCATTTAACTTTTATCCAATTGGTATATTTAAACCAAACATGATACACACATAGGCTCCCACAAGGGCACACCTGGTTCATATATTAAAAATTATGACCAAGCTTTAAGTTCACATCTGTCCAAAGTTTTAGAAATGAACAATTTCAAGCTTGTTTCATTGATTGAAAAATAGAATCAGAAGTTTAGATATGATCAAAGTACTGTAATGCTAAAAATTTTCCCACCCTTTAATCCTATTGAATTAATTTACATTTATTTTATTTTATAATAAAGTACATTTAATTTAGTGTAGAGTTGATAGGAAAGTGAATCAAAGCATTACTTTCTTAGATTCTCACAGCCAGTCAGTCTGGATAGATCCAAAGATAATATTGTAACAGTACCTCTAGCACAGTATAAAAACAACTATCCTGGATCAAACTATCTTGAAATTTGGAAATGGGGCATTTAAATTTAATATATATATAGAGAGAGAGAAAGAGAGAGAGAGAAAGAGAGAGAGAGAAAGAGAGAGAGAAAGAGAGAGAGAAAGAGAGAGAGGAAATAAAAATGAGGTCAATTTCTGAAAATTTTGTTTGAACTTGGTATAAATATAGTCCTCCTTTATTTGTATGTGTATATGTACTTATTTTGTGCTAGAGTACCATATTTGGATTAGTGTTAGTTGAAATGTTAAGGGTAGATCAAAACTATCTTTGAAGTTTAATTTTATAAGGCTCATAATACCGAGATCACAATATACTTTACATTAATATAATGTAATGTTCACTTAATGCTTGCTTAACGTAATGAAACACAGGGTGTGATCAGGAATAAAGTAGGGTAACATAAAATCTCTAGCAAAACAAGTGTACAGTAGCCACATGACTTCTTTGGTGCTGACCGACAGCTTTAAAAAGTTACCAGACCAAATTACGTATCCCTACGCCGAACCAGATGATCTTCAAAAACATGTGTTTATCAGCTGTCACTTATGACAGTCAAAATTTATGTTTATACATAAATGTTGACTGTCAGAAGTCAGCTGTGAGCTGTCAGTCAGCACCAAAGAAGCCATGGGGCTACTGTATCAAGAAGTTACAATGTTTTAGTATTCACAAGACATGGATAACAAACTACACCGCAAAAACCGACAGCATACCACAAACAAACAAATGAAGTACTAAACAGGTGTGTTGGTGTTGCTTGCAACATGATTGGCTAGCTAGAACACATGGTACTTTTCAAATAACATTCACATAACACGAACATTTTCTCCTGAACAACTCTTTGAGTTAAGTTTAGTTTATGTTAAGTTAACTGCATCATGGTGAATTCCATTTTAAAATATGAAGATAACCTTTATACTATGATATTTGAACTTTAAGTTGAGTGGTAATTGTATTGTGATACCTGCATAAAATGACAGAATTTATGTGGCTTATTTTCTCTAGATTCACAATTCAATTAAAATGTTGAATTGAACATCAAAGATTAGAAAGAACTCATCCTAGACTCGGCCGAGTTTGTACAAACATAGAATAGAAGCTATTTATTTTTACACACTGGTCATTTGGGAACTGAATTCATTCGAAAAGACACAAATATAATTTTGCTTTTAAACAAAAAGTGTTTTAGAAAGGTCTTTTTAAAGTAAATATCAAAAATAAAGAGGATAATTAAAATAATTATTGAAAAGTAATATAAAGTTTCAGGATTCCAAGTGTGCAAAAAGTGCAAACAGTTCGGGTATCACTGTGCATAATCATTGGCTAGTCTAGAATTATGAAGCATAGGACTACCAACTTATTTGTCAAGTGTAAAAGTAAATACAATGTTAGTCGGTTTTGTACAATAGATAGTTTCAAATTGAAGTCCAGATTGTCTACAGTGAAAATATAAGATGGAAAAACCCTCCCAAAACAAGATATCCAGGAATAAAACCCTAAATTATTTCCCAACAATGGCCCAGTGTAATGCATATCAAATGTGTATACCTTAGACTTCTCACCCACCATTTTAAGGTGTAAAAGTTGAATAAGCTATGGAGGAGAAAGATAACCTACATGGGAAAAAATATGCATGTTTTTCATTCATAAGGAATATGTAAATATAAAAATGAATATGAGAGGATGATCTGTTCATATAACACCTCATATCACTTTATTAGCTAAATACATTTTTTCATCACATAAGTGACGGTTTGATTGCACCCTCCATCTGGCCTACCAGATTCATGAACAGTTTATTAATGCATGGTGCTGCCCTCTTTCGGTGGAAGAGAATGGAACTTTTCACAACCATCACCCCACTATTTTCCTATAAACCCTAGTGCAAAATTTGACTAGTACAGTTTGTTAGGGAATGTTGAAGCTGGATGTATTTAATTATCTAAAATCTTGTCTTGGCCTAATTTATTATTATTTCTAAATTAGATGGTTCTGTTTTAAAATGTTTTGTTTGATATGTTAGGTTTTGTATTTGTTTAATTCCTAAGGTTGCAATTAGTTATATTTTTTACTCCGCCTTCCATCTCACAAGATATTACACTCCTTGAATCGGGCCTTTATTGTTTGAGGTCCGTACATTTGGTAAGAATGGTAGATTCTGTTAATTTGTAATTAATAATTTTTGTTGTTCCTCTTTAAAGTTTATTAATTGTGTAGTTACATTTATTGATAGTAATTTGTACTGGGATGTGTGGGACGTAAAGTGGAATATCTTCACAAGTGAAAAGGTATGACTCGGAAGGAAGGTGTCACTAATTACACTTACTTGGGGCTTCCAGCAAATCACGAGACCGGTAGCGTGGTTCAAGCCCATAGGTTGGTGACTATTAGAAAGTTTGGTTGTTACTTTTTCCTTTTTTGGATGAATGTGAACATATTATTTTAGTTATTTAGGCATGTTTCATGTGCACCTAAGTTATTTCACGACTTTTCCGGTGTCTAAGTGAAATAAATACGTGAGGAACCAGGATATTGATAGATACCCATTTTTTGTTCCTCAAATGTGTGGTTACAAAGCCTAATTTTAAAGGTTTGGAAACCCTGAATAAGGTATGTGTTTGCTTCTTTAATACTTAGTTTGGTGGCCTTTCTGACAGACTGTGACTACCTTGAAGGCAGTAGTCCCCAAACGACGTAAATATACATAATTAACCCCAACGTTGCGGCTGTACAATTTGACGCTTGGTCACAACCCACCTTGAGAAAAATTCGAGTGGGTTAAGGTTTTATGGGGCTGGTCAGACAGTATATAGGCCCTGTCCGCAGTGTTCGAGATCTTTGGACCTCAGCGGAAATGTGTTCATGCTGGATACCCAAGTAAACATCAAGCTCGAGATACTAGCTGATGTTTAGAGTCAAAAGTCCTTGGACCAGCGAGACTCTAAATTATCCCAGAAGTATATGGTGACTAGGCAATAGACCAGTACCAACCTAAAGTGCCGGGAGGTTTTTTTTATATTATTATTATTATTATTTTTTTTTTTTTTATGCAAGTGACCACTAACGAGAACATTTAGCTCTCGGAACGTTTAGAAAGACCTCTTTCCAAACAAAGACTTTTAGTGAAATCGTGTTGTTATATTATCATGTATTGGATTGTATTTTATACACATGTTTAGTACGAAATTAGTTTAATTAACCATCAACACCATCATCGCTCACAGTTAGGGCAAGGATATATTAGAGTGCCAATTGGTTGTTTACTGTTATATTGGTGAGCAGTTGCAGAAATTAAATGTTGGTTCATGGTGTCAACTTTTAAAACTAAAAAGTTTCCTTAATTATTTATTATTTGGAACCCAGGCCTGCAGGGCGTTAGATAGTATCTATGTATAAACTGCCTTTTTCCCCCCTTTTTTTGTGTGTTCTCTTGATAGATGGTCGTTGGTTTTGTCTCTAACCAGTGGTCCCACAGAAAGGGATCTTTTCCCTTGTCTCTACCCAGATTTGAGCTATTAGAAGCTGAGGTGTACCCACGCCCATAGTGTAAATAGTATTTTCAGGATAGTACACCTCCCCTCACATACTCTTTTCCCTTCTCCATTTAGCACCATGACACCTGGTTCCAGTTTTGGCCGAGTGGCAGCGCTGGCTGGCAGTGGCAGGGTAGCAGTGAGGGAAGTTAAGGAGAAAATATCCTTACAGTCACAACAAAAATTTTAGGATAACCAAATTTAAATAACCTTACCAGGTTTAGCAATAAGGAGGCCAATGGATAAGAGATTTTATAATAACCTTTCTAGTAATTATTTGTTTATGTGATAAAGGACCCATCATAAGAATATGAGATGATTTACGATACTCAACCTATTTCACTGTGTTGTAAATCCAAGGTGGGTTAGTCATTTACAGCTAACCAATCTATGTGACGAAATAATATGTTTTTGGACAGTGTGATTTAACAATATTAATCTATACTCAAAGTGAGGACACTTTGTATAATTAGTTTGCATGTGTGGTAAAAATGTTCTCTTTCAAGTAACAAAATGCTGTTATAATATTGATAAAACCATTATTAATATAAAAAATAAACAGTTTGAACCAATATAAATTCATAAATAGCTATCTTACAAAAACAATAACAATAAAAGGTATTTTAAAAATTAGCGAAAATAACAAACCTCAGATTGATCTTTCCGGTCGATGCTAACCCGATACCATTGCATATCATTTAAATCTTTGTACAAGTAGAGCTTTGTACTGTCCAACATTTGAATTCCTGTAATTAAATTACTTGAATCCTGTCCCGTATGTAGAAGCAATTTTATCAATGCTTGTAATAGCTGGAAACTTTCTCCTTGATATTGTACATACAGTGTAGAATCATTTAATATGTTGGTGATTACTACATTACAGGACTTTTCCTGTAAACAAAAGTAACATATCCTTAATAATGTTGTAAAAATGTGTATACAATTTGGTAAAAGCTGAGAGTAATATTATAGAAAATGTAATTAATTATCAATAATTGTGTACATGAAAATGTAATTACTAAGTGACAGAGCATTTGTTTGTTTTTTGCACCGCATCTTACTACCCACAAGGGATGTACTAAATAGTAGGATTTTGGTTGGAAAAGAGACCTTCCAGACATTCAGCCTACCAAAACAAGGTATACTACTACTGCCTTAAGCTGAGTGTGGGAAAATGTTTCTAAAAAGAATTCTCAATCTTTAGTTTAATTTACACACGGTTTATTCTGAAAAATAAAACAGTCTTAACTTAGCAGACATTAATATAATACTATGGCCCAATATCATAATCTACACCATAGTGGAATATTATAGTGCAAGTTAAGCTTGCCACTTTACATGGTAAACAAAGGGTATATACCAAAAAGTTAAAAAGAAGAAATAAGAATCAGTTCATAGGTATCTTTCAATACAAACATTACCTATTTTTTGTATGCTAATCCTTGATGGTCGCATTACTTTATTATATCCAGATTCCTTTTTATCTATGAATCAGCTGTTTTACAGCACTAATTAACATTTATCTTTTATTTTAATGTTTAACAAGGTGCATCCTAATTTTAACTAAAAATATATATATATATATATTGCAGAGTGGGGTTGTCCAAACTCCAAAGGGATCTTGGTTATGTGCTTGATACCCAGTTAACTTAAACGTTGATAACATGAGATTAGTGATGCGATAAATTAATTAATTATAGTATGGTTTTTAAATAACAATTTGTTATCACATGCTGCGGCTTCAGGGGTAGCTGACTGATCTCATGATGACGGTGACGTTGTGTTCAGACACGTTTGGGTAGGGGTAGTAAAAAGGTCAACGAGAGTGTTCCGGCAACATTAGTCACGGGGAACAAAAGGATGTCCCTGGAAGCATTAAACAACCCTTAACTTGTGTCTGAAGCTAGATGACACCTTTTTGACTTCTTATAAGAAAACATAAATTGCAAATAACTAGTAGTGACCTGCTTCAATGGCCAAATGGCCTAAGGCATCACTCTCATGTTGAATTGATATTTAATATTTTGCACCGCGTCTTACTATCCGTTCGGGTTATACGCTTTAAGTACTAATTACTCTAATGGATTAGGAATTGGGAAGGTTTAATTAGAGGAAGTGAACCCGCACTTGCGTGGAGGGAGAGTGGAAAACCATTTAGGAAAAACCACCCCCAGTTCACCTGACCAAGATTCGAACCTCGATCTCCCCGTCCTCAGCAGTCTGGCTCAACATGACAAGCGTGTTAGCCAACTACGCCACCGAGGTGGGTTCATGTTGAATTAGCCTGCTGATGATGGGTAGATAGAGTTTGAATCTCTGCCAGGTCTTTTGAGGGTGTTTTTTTTCCTAAACAATTTCCCAGTCTCCTTCCATACAAATGTGGGTAAATTACCTCTGAAATGCTTCCATCCACATCCCTACCCCAATATTGTAATTATCATACATGCGTATAGCTTGCACAGGTAGTAAGATGAGGTGATAAATAAAATATAATAAAACACTAGTAACGGAGGAAGTACTAGCTAAACTTATAAAGTGTTTTTTATATAATATTATTTAAATAAGTTATTTGATTTTAAGTGGGGGTTGTTTGGAAAAAATATGTTGCTTTGTGTTTAAAGTGAGTCAATTCAAAGTAAAATAGCTGGGTAAAATATAGTTTAAATGGTTTTTCAGATTTTAAGAATGTGAAGTTTGTAATTATTTCAGTATTTTTTTAAGTTTTTGGTGAAATTCCCTGTTTTTTCTATACCATTTTACAAGTGTATGACAACTCTGTCATATTCATACAGCTTTCTAGTATAAGCAATTTATCTGTAAGATAAACCAGAATAATAGAATTTAAAAAAATAACAATTTTTTACTTACCACAGGTAGATCGAATGGATGACTCACTGAATGTGTGATGCTTTCTGCAAGCAGAAAGTTGATATTGATATCATCATCAGTTTGTGTGTCAAACACGATGACTGAAACAGCCTGATCATTTTCAGATACTTGTGGTATTAATTTTGCTATCATTGATTTGCCAACAACTAAAGATGTTAATATTCCACAAGTTAAAGGGTGGTGTATAAATTCTTCCAGCCCATGTAGACGACAAAGAACAGCCTAAAAATTTAAAATATCAAGGTTTTATGCTTCAATAAGTTTGTGCCAAGCTGAAGCATGTTGGCACATGTTCAAAATAATGAGTGAAGCAAGTAACTTCTCAAGTACACTGAGTAAATGAAGCACATGTCCAGTATGCAATTAGTTGGTTACATCTCAGGGTTGAAGTGGGCATATCATGGTATAATGAGAAATGATATAAAATACACTAGAAAAGTAAATTCAATTTTGACTTCCGAAGAGAATAGCTCAATCAGGGTTGATGGATGCAACATTGTATCACATAGATAGGGAAGATAGGATAACACACGTGTAGTGGTTTTGATGAAAATTGAACCAAATAGTTCAATATATTTAGTTAAAAAAAAGTAATCAACTAGCCATGAAGAAAGTTTTGGTCATTTAAGGATTACACATTAAAGGATTGTGCCTATTAGCTTTGAATGATAATATTGCTATGTAATTAACACCATTTTGGGGGAAAATTTATCTTCTACTAGTTTTAATGTGATTTCTCTTTTCTATTGAACGTACAAATGAGTTTTATGAGAGAGCTTTGGCCCAATAACTATTCCAAATTTTGTATAATTTAATAATGTTCAACTTCAACTCAAATTTAACATAAAAAAGCAAATTGGGTGGGATATGAGAGAAACATTGTTGAATATTGATTTTAAGGACAAATTCTGAGATGCTGAGATGCGTCGCAGAAGTTCAAAAATCAGTGTTATTTCAGAAGTGGTTTATTGTTTAAAAATATGATCCACGCCAAAATAAAGCTAGAAGGTATTATTAACAGGTTCCTAGAAGGGTGAAATCAGTTAATTTACGCAAAATATTCCAGTTCTGAGATCAAAGTAAATGGTTATAAGCATATATCAAGACTTCTCAAACAAATTAGCTAATTTTTAATAGGGTCACAAACAGAACATTTTAAGAAAATCGAGAATTGTTTTAGTAGCTTTGAAGCCATCCCCTAGAAATATTGTGGTATAAGGATGTTTCCCTTCTAACAGGCTACTTCCTTAATGAATTTATCCTAATAATGTAATGTAAATATAATACACACTTTCCATTTAATTTATTCCACTAACCTGTGCAGGTATTTGGGCAAATTTGGGTTCTAGATGGCACAATGAGCTCAATGGATGCCATTCTTCATCTCCTTGATCTATGAAGAAAAGTCGTCCCTCTTGTTGTTCTTGGATCTCTTGCACAAGGACACGATGCCAGCAATCATCAAGTTTGATAGCATAGTAGTTGCCTACTATAGGATTGTCAACCCCTGCTATGGTGTTCATGTAGTACAATTCCATGTCTGTTGCCATATTTTCATAAATAATCTGAGACCAAAATATCAATAAAACCAAAATAAACTAAATATTTTGGTATATTTAATTCAAACTATAATTAGTTCATAATGTAAAACCTTTATTTTATCAAATTTATTTGAGTACTTTTTTATATTACTTATGACAACTTTAGGAGTGACCTGATTGCTGTGATGAGGACACCAGCAATCAATACTTATAGTTATGTGTGTTGTAAAGTTGCTCATTCGTTTCGGTTTATTTTTTCTAAAGTTAAGTTGTTTTTTGTATATAATTCTATCCATATACTAAATATTTTTATTTTATTTTGATTTAAATAATGTTTTATCTATCGTTTTGTAGCGTGTCAATCAGGTTGATTGATCACCTACAACGGAAAAATCTAACTATTTATCAATATTCGTGTAATTGGGTGCCACGTTGGGGCTATATAGAGATATTAAAAGATAAACTACCTCAAAGTTGTACTCTAATACAAAACGGCGTATTGGCCTACATTCAAAAACACGTGGATTAGTAAAAAATTAATTTACATTTTTATAATTGCGGTTCTAGATATCACAAAACAAGACTAATCTTATTAAAGTTATGAAGATTAGATTATTATTATGAAGAATAAGATTTGTGAATATGGG